>JAMXBB010000006.1:24810762-24878083 GCA_024138015.1 Lumnitzera littorea
GCGTTATAGTTAATGAAAATTAGGAAAATGGCTTATTTTAAAATAATATATTAAAATTATATACGATGGATAAATAAGCCACTTTCCTTTTTTTCACTTTCCTCTCAGCTCTCCTTTCTCTCTCCCAATCCTAAAATTATGTTACGTGTGCCATTTCAACATCCACTTTCTTCTCCTTCTGTCTCCTTCTCTCCTCTCCATACTTCCCAATAACACCATAATTTGTTATTCTAGTTTTTCAATCTTATTATCTTACAAATTGTAAATAGTTTTAGACATATCAAGGTCTTCATACTTTTTTTTTCTTTGATCTAAATTTTATATATTATTGAAATCTTGGCATAAATTTTCACAAAAGACATATAAAAGCTTTTTAATATATTTTTTCAAATAATTAACTTTTAGTTTCATAACTATTTTGTATTTTTTACAAATATATCTTATAGGTACAATATATTTTAATTATTTTTATTAATGATTACAAATATAATTGTTGATACACCATGCATAATTTGTTAGTATATATGTATTCATGGATGCATGTGTAATTTTCCGGAGATGTCATCTTGTGAATTAAAGTATGTCCATTTGTGTGGCGGTCCATGTAGACATAATCAAGACTGCTAAAATTAATACACTATAAATTTTTGTTCATCTTAATGTTTTAGACATTGGGTGATATCTAGCTCAACTTTATTTATTTTTTTTTTAAATTCTAGGTATCAGGAAAGTTGAATGAATGGGGACGTCATGTCGAGGTTTGTGAGATTTGAACGGTTTTCTTTCTTTTTGCACTTTGATCGGATGGAATTTCGGCACTTTTAGACTATATGAAATATATTGTCCAAAAAAATAAACGACTATATCTATTGCATTAAAAAGAATCCTTTTTTTAACTACCTATAATTACTAATACAGTATATTATAGTTTTAGTCATTTAATATATTCACATTTCATATTCAACTATATACTTATTTTTCTGGTTACTATTTTTTATTTTTTTATTATTTTAATTATCCAACATTATTATTATTTGGAAAATTCAATAAATATTTATTTGAAAAATATTTGTAAAAATTTATTAGGACTTTTTTTTGGAAAATTTATTATATTTTTAATTTTATTAACATATATTATGAGTATTCTTTTATATTTTTGAGTCTAAAATTTTTATATATTTTTTGTATATATAATGCGAGTACATCATCCTTTAATAAAATATAAACCAGAGGGTGAAAGTCGATTGAATATATGGATTCTACTAATGGATCAATAAATTTAAAAATGAAATTTTATTTATGATCAAAACTCATTATGTCGTTATCGAAAAAAGTAAATATATAATTTTTTTTCGTAAGTAACACAAGTTCTCAAAATACTATTAATAATTCTTGAAATGGTACAAGTAGTGTTAAAAATAAGAAAAAAGATTTAATAGTATTAATATATTACGTAAATTGATGAATAATATATAATAAAATATATACTTTTTAAAATATATTTTTTATATTTTTATATATTTAAATTTTATTAATATTTATATTAGAGATTTACCAACAAACGCACGTTACAGGAATAGGATATCCTCAGAAGTCAGAAACCGGCTTTATAATCATGTGTGTGCACTGTGCATGTGTCTTTATGTTCACGACACTGTAGTTGATGCAGAGGATATTGCATATATGGTTCTGTTTTTCCCGTGAAATTAAAAAAAAAAAAAAAAACCTTTATCTATTGTTATTGGTTACAGAATAAGCGCATACCATTATTATACTGTTAATTGTTATTATTATATATAATTATATACGATATATATGTTTGAAAATGCATTGCACGTGTGGGAGAAGAGAGTAATCTTCAACCTTATCGTTGCATTTGTCTTACTTCTTCGGTGTTTCTTTTACCACTGTCAATTATTTGGATAATAGTAAGATAAATCTTAAATATATTCCCTTATATTTGTTTAACTTCAGCTGAAATTCTTTTCATTTTTTTTTTAATTTTTAAAATTGTGTATCTTTAAAGAAAAGTACATTTCGATCCGTTTGACTATTTCTTCCTTGAAAAATATATCCAAAAGTTAATTTACCATATACTACCTTTTGCTCGATCATATCATATTGATGAATTTGTCACGCTTTTGTTATGTTCCTTCCTCAACTCAAGGCCAGGACAACAATCACAACGATCTTCCGAGAAATTAGATTTTAGCAATTTTTTTTTTTTTTTTTGAAAGCCTAGCATGACCTTATCCGAATTGTGTTTGTATGTATATGTTTGCTTATAAATTTGAATTCATATTGGATAGTTTCGATTTGTCTTTTTTAATTTTTGGTATGATTTTAAGGAGAGTAAAAATATATATATTTTTAATAAATTAGATCAATTCAGAAGTTTTTCGAAATGCATAAATGGAAATTCATTTAATCATACAAGGTATTTCATCTAATATTCTCAATCAAGTGAGATAATGGAATTACTGCATTGGCTTCTATAATAGTAGCTTATGATTATAGTAACTCATTTATGTTTATTAAACTTGTAAACCTATATAGAGTCTATTATATTGGCAATATTTCTGTAGTCATTCAGATCAACAAGTATGGAACCATGTCGACTTTCCTGGAACCAACTATTGTATTACAGTTTTAAGAAAGCTGAAATCGAAACTAATCCATTACGACAGTGTTGGCCAATTAAAGAAGATTAAACAAAAGGAAAACTTAGATGATTAGTATACCAATTCCCAAATTCGATGAAAACGAGTAAAGTAGGTCTTTTTCTTTTTCTTTTTTCCTACCGTCTTATGAAAGTTATTAAAATTATATAATTTCACGAAGTATTTCAATGATAAATAAGTATACATTAATTGTAAATAAATCCCTTTATCTTTACTCTATATGTGTTTCAATACGTTAACTTTAGAATCGTATGTTTAAATTTCTAAAGTTTTAAAGAGAAAAGAAATTGATATGTTTTAAGATTATATTTTACTATTTTGTTATCGAATATAATAATTTTAAAAATGCTAAAAAACAGATATTCTTGTTGGTTTTATTGGACGAAGTAGTCTTAGGAAAGACAAAAAGCTCTCGTTTTAAGGATATGAAGAGGTGAGGACGTGTATTTACAACTTAAAACGTGTATTCGCAACTTCTCCAATAAATAAGTTACCATATGTAGTTCCCCCCTGTCAAGTGCAACCAACCCAAATAAGAAGAAAGAAAGAGATATATAGGTAAAGGAAACTGAAACAACAGTTTCAAGTGATGGGGACATCCTACATTTATGAGAATTCAATCTGAGTTAAGCCAATTCCTTTTAAGTAGTTGTTTGTGGCCTTATCTTTTTCTCCTTCTTCTGCTTCTTGTTCAGAAATTCTGAGTTCATTCCAGTATGACTACAGTTGAACCAGAAGATTCTTCTTCTTCATGACATTTTCATTACAATATATGCCAAGTACTATACTAAACTAACTCAATTTTTGTTGATTTAAGTGCATCATCAAGTCCTCTCCAGCAATGAGGATCATAAATCCTGATACTTCCAAGGTTAGTCGCAATTCTTCCTCTTTCATAATCCGACATGAATTCACTATTCACAATGTTAATGTAGTCATGTTCCTCTTATCAGTTGATGCGAGGCATCTATTCTTTCTTTTCGGCTTCGCAGGAAATGTTTTCCGGACTTTTTTTTTTTTTTTTTTTTCCGATTCTTGTTATGATCTCATATATAATGGTTAGATGTTACGTTGTTAATTAGAATTGGCTTTCCTCGTTTCAATAAAATTCGTTTCGATGCAAATGGTTGTTCATCAAGTAATGTACTTTTGCTCTGCTTGAAAATGGTCCGGAAAACGTTTTGCGTGAACTGAATACAGTGTTAGCCTGTTTACCAGGCAATGGGTAATTTGGGTTTTTGGTGGTTGTTTTAGGAATCATGGAAGACTGTTTTGTTGCTAGCCTATCAAAGCCTTGGTGTGGTATACGGGGATCTTAGCATTTCTCCTTCGTATGTCTACAAGAGCACATTTGCGGAAGACATTCAACATTCAGAGACCAATGAAGAGATATTTGGTGTTCTCTCTTTTGTATTCTGGACGCTCACTTTAGTTCCCTTGTTCAAGTATGTCTTCATTGTCCTCCGAGCTGATGATAATGGAGAGGGTAAGCACCAAAGGATATGTAGATATGCCATCTGATTATCTGGATATTTACTTGTGATGAATTCTCTGAGTGACACGGGCAACATGGGCAGTTATGATTTAATCCCATTCTATCTTTATTTGTTTCCTCATATGTTGAAAATTGTAACTAGGATTAGTTTTTATTCAATTTCCTTAACGTTGGACTCTTTCAGGATTTGCATATTTCATTTATTTGATATTGTTTTCATTTCGGTTACTCCAAAGATCTCCTGGCCATTATTGAAGAAAACTTTTTATTAGAGAAATTTTGAGTCTCTCATGAGACATGCTTATTAGTATGGCTGCAGCCTTGTCATCTTTATGTTATATGATGCAGCGCTAAGCAATTGTGAAAATGAATGATTTGGCAGGTGGTACTTTTGCTCTATATTCATTAATATGTAGGCATGCCAAGGTAAGCCTTTTACCGAACAAGCAGCTTGCAGATGAAGCTCTCTCTACATATAAATTAGAGCATCCACTAGAGAATAATAACAAATCCAAAGTGAAAACATTGCTTGAGAAGCACAAGTCCTTGCACGCTGGATTGTTAATCTTGGTTCTCCTCGGAACTTGTATGGTAATTGGTGATGGATTGCTCACACCGTCCATTTCCGGTAACCTCTCTTTTAACCTCAAGATTCTTTGTAGTTTAGTTTATTCTATCTATTGGCTAGACTGACTGCAATTTCTTGTAATTATTTTTGCCATTTAGTTTTTTCTGCTGTTTCTGGCCTGGAGTTGTATATGTCCAATGATCGTCACCAATGTAAGCTTCTCGGTTCCTCCTGTACTTTTTAGTATTGAGTTAAATTAGGTGTTCTTCTCACATACTTGTGTCAAAATCTCCATGTTTCATGTACCATGACTCGCATACTTTGATATGAATTCCTTTTCTGATATAGACAGATTTGTGTGCTTTCTAATATATGAAAATGATGGATTGTATTAGACCGGTCTTATTTGTTTGCTGTTCTCTAGATAGTGAACAAGAACCATGTGCTGTGAAACACATGGGGCCATTCAAATTGCCCAATTTGTGACTCAAGATGGTCAGCATGTTCTCCTGGGCCTTGCGTATTTAAATCACTCTGTCATCATTCATTAAAAGAAAAACAAGTGAAGATTAGTGTTGATTGGGATAAAAGAACAATCTACAATAGTCGACACTATGTTGAAAATCAATTGACTTCTGAAAATTTAGAGATTCTTTTGATATGAGGGCATAGCCACTTCTTCAAGCCCTTGGCTTAGATGAAAAATATAAACTTGAAGCTATTATCAAGAATTACAAACTCATTTAATTATTTGCTAGAAGAACCTGCTCCTGTGATATTTATGCCTCAAAATAAAGATGTATGCACAATATGATTATGACAACATTATTTCAATTTTTTTATTGTCTTTTGCTTGCAAGTAATATTTTTAAGATGTCTTGATGTCTTTGCCTGATGGGAAAATGGGGCTATGAGAAAAGTACCACTATTCTTAACTAATTCACCCACGTTGCCTCTATTTTCGCATTTAAAGTTGCATTTTATGTAGTATGAAGTCAAATAGCCAGTTTGCTTAATGATATAAAATAGATAGAAAGCTTTGCAAATTATGACTAGAAATTTCAACAGTCCTCATTGCGTAGAATCCAATACTCTTGTTAGGTTCACAAGTTGTGAAATTAAAAGGTTAATTACTTGTTAAGAGGAGTCGAGAAATACAAAGTTTTGGTTGTATACTTCTTTTCCTAAGAGACATGCTAAGTTTCCTGCACTTTTTTGTCAAGCCATGGTATTATAGTAATAATTAGTTGCAAACAACTCATCGTATTCCCAATCATCTTCAGTCTATTCTCTTACTTGCAGATGCAGTGGTGCCAATTACTTGCTTCATACTTGTCTGTCTTTTCGCTCTTCAACACTATGGGACACATCGAGTTGGATTTCTGTTTGCACCAATTGTATTGACTTGGTTGCTATGTATTAGCACCCTTGGCTTATATAACATAGTACACTGGAACCCAGCAGTCTACAAGGCACTTTCTCCATATTACATGTTCAAGTTCGTGAGGAAGACCAGGATGGGAGGATGGATGTCTCTGGGAGGAGTTTTGTTGTGCATTACTGGTATATGCATTTGCTCCTTCTTGGCCCCTTCAATAAGTGAGGAATCATGATTGGATTTATGGAATTTGATATAGTTTCAATTTGTGCTTAGCTCTTAGCTCACATTTGGTTCACTCCTAGAAGCCATTTGCCTTTAATCAGACTTTTTGTTGTTTGGGGGTGCCTTTTTCTCACAAGAATTCTCATAGTTCATGCATAGCAGATGAAATCATGGATATATTAAGAAATATGCTATTCTTATTCCAATATGAACTTAATGAGGCCTTGATGCCTCCAGGAATCTGTGAAGCAAATATTTGGTTAGCAGGTTGGCTAAATATGAAAAGTAAACGAAAAGTATGGGGAATGAAAATTTCCACATAATTTTTCGGAATGAGATAAATAGAATTTGACCAGGCTAATAAAAAACATCAACGCTTTTGCTACTTAGTTCTTGCAAAAATAGACCTATTCAAAACCACTGAAGTTCTGATGATATAATGGGAAGGCTCATTGAACCTATGTTTGAGCACTTCTATGAATATCCATAACTCTAATTTTAACTGGACTATCATTTAGAAAACAGAATGAAACCAATATAGATTGAAGGATACGTCCTTAATAGTTTGTACTGTTTGTAATTGCACTATGAAACTTCAGAATTAAAGGATCATTATCCCTATAGAAAACTACTGAATTTAGTCTCGGTCATGCAGGTTCTGAAGCAATGTTCGCAGATCTTGGCCACTTCACCTACACTGCAATTCATGTACTTCAAATGATGATGGAATTCCGTTATCTAAATTCTATAATATAAGTTTTCTTTGCTATATATGGAGGTTACTAAGGCCATTATTCATAAATAGAATACTTATCATGTCTGCAGATTGCTTTCACCTTTCTAGTTTATCCAGCTCTCATATTGGCATATATGGGTCAAGCTGCTTACCTATCAAAGCATCATCATACAGTTCACCAAATCAGCTTTTATATTTCAGTTCCAGGTAAAATGCTGTTCTGTGATATTGCATTTAAAATTATAAATGAAGTGGCTACAAGCACATTTTTATGTTACTCAAACATCTTGTACATAAAAAGGTTTGATGCGTAGAAAATGTCTTTTGGCTGCAGAAACTGTAAGATGGCCTGTGCTTGTAGTTGCGATTCTTGCTTCTGTAGTGGGCAGCCAGGCAATTATCAGCGGAACGTTTTCTATCATAAATCAAAGCCAATCCCTTGGATGTTTCCCAAGAGTCAAGGTTGTTCACACCTCTGACAAGATACATGGGCAGATTTATATTCCTGAGATTAACTGGATGCTCATGATTCTCTGTATAGCTGTGACAATTGGCTTTAGAGACATAAAACATATGGGAAATGCTTCAGGTAAAATGTCCTTACATGCCTCTGTTAAATCATGCTTGATCTACAAGATCCAATAAAATCCATCTATCACATCTTAATCAGCGGTAATGGATCATCCTATAGTTAGTTCAACTCAGGGCAACTTGTGAAGATGTCTTTTATTATGAAGAAAAATTTTAACTATACAAGCTTCTTTGTAAATTGACTATGTCATGAGCATCTTTTTAGCAAAATGAGATTGTAATTCAGTGTTATTTTGAATGCCTTAGGTCTGGCTGTAATGACAGTCATGCTGGTGACAACATGCCTCACCTCCTTGGTTATTATTCTTTGCTGGCAAAAGCCTGTTGTACTAGCCGTTTCCTTCCTACTCTTCTTTGGATCCATCGAATTAATCTATTTCTCAGCATCGCTCACTAAATTCAGCGAAGGCGCATGGCTTCCTATTCTTCTAGCCCTGTTCCTTACAACAGTCATGTTTGTTTGGCATTATGCTACCATCAAGAAGTATGAATATGACCTCCACAACAAAGTTTCATTAGAGTGGCTTCTAGCTTTAGGACCAAGCTTGGGAATCGCTCGAGTCCCTGGCATAGGCATAGTTTTCACAGATCTCATCTCAGGAATTCCGGCTAACTTCTCTCGTTTCGTCACCAACCTACCGGCCTTCCATCGGATCTTGGTTTTCGTGTGTGTCAAATCAGTACCAGTGCCTTATGTCCCTCCTGCAGAGAGATATCTAGTTGGCCGAGTAGGTCCTGCAGTTCATAGGTCCTACAGATGCATTGTTCGATATGGTTACCGAGATGTCCACCAGGACATAGATTCTTTCGAATCTGAACTTGTTGACAGATTGGCTGAGTTCATCCACTATGATTGGAACCAACGTCACATGACTAATTCTTCTGCTGGAGACGATGAGTGTAATTCCCATGCATCGTCAAGTGAATGTAGATTGACAGTAATTGGATCAATGCATCTCTCCAGTGCACCCCCTTATGAAATTGATGAAAACTTGCAGCCAGCTAGCGTATCTGTTGGCCTTTCAACGGTTGAAAGTTTAACAGAAGTTATTGAAACCGAACCTGTAGCTCTTGTGGAGAAACGGGTGAGATTTGCCAATGATGATGCCTTCGACGCAGATTTGAGGAGTGAGGTGAAAGTGCAGTTACAAGAAGAGTTACAAGATCTGTTAAGAGCAAAACAAGCAGGAACTGCCTTTATACTAGGTCACTCGCACGTTAAGGCCAAAAAGGGATCATCTCTCCCGAAGAGATTAGCTATCAACTTCGGGTATAATTTTCTTAGGAGGAATTGTAGAGGCCCGGATGTGGCACTCAAAGTGCCACCAGTCTCTCTTCTTGAGGTCGGTATGGTTTATATTGTGTAAGCTATGGGAAGTTTATGCTATAGATGTTTGCTAATTGTGTATAAAATATCTAGTATGGTTATTCGAAGGAGATGGTGTGCGAGAACTGGTTGTATAGATGAGTTCTGTTACTAATCCAAGTAAAAGTGATAGTTATGTCGGTTTTGTGTACTATAATGATATCCTTAAATAAAGATTGTCTTGAAGTTAAAAAAACATTCAATTGCATATTTTTATCTAGAACATGAAATTCAAATTGATGGATCGGATGGAGACCTAAAGTCGAAGGTCTAAAGATTTGGTTTCCTCGGATAACCTGAAATTCGGTGCATATAATGTAGGAGTTCCATATTTAAGGATTTGTTGGAAAGATCTGTGAGTTATAAGTGAAAACCTGCTGATATATTCTAGCAAATTTGAACTACAAAAGCATGTTTCTTCACCTACTCCAAACACCATCCGCTTCTCTTCTCACTTAGATATAGGCACGTGTTGGGCCAGATCGTGCCAGCCATGAACCAGACCATTGGGTCCTTGGCCTGGTGCTGTTATTGCATGGCGGTTTACAACTCACCTAAGGACCCATGTGTAGTGACAGGAGTAGATCAATGAATTAAAGTGAAATTTGAAGTTTCATCTGTTTTCTGGAACAGCTAAACCACTTACTGAAACGATAGTACACTTGGATTCATATTGAAATTCGAGGAAAGGTGTAGTAAGTAGTACACCATTACGCTAAGAAGAGTCCCTCTTCTCTAGAGCCCACAATATGCCTAGCTTTCTCAAATCAAATGTATATTGATTCGATGGAAAACAAATTATATTTATAGGGCCTATGACTTAGGGGCTGTATTATGTTCCAATGGGCTGTTCGCTCGTTATTCTTTTTTTTTTTTGAAAAATTTGTATAGACGAATTCTTATAGATCCTTCCATCGAATGAATCGAATATGATAATTTTTCAATGGAGTTCTTTTTTTTTTAAACTCTTTTAGCTGGATCAACCATGATCATATCAAATAAAATATGGATATGATTAGATACAGCTAAAGCTAAACGATTTGCCTAGGATAAGATAATCGGGAATCCTTGAACAATATAATATACCTTGCAACCGGTACTATTTTTTAGCTATGATTCATCATATAAATCTTTTACTACTTTAGGATTGGTGATAGGTCTAAAAAGGTATCTACACAACAAATTTAGATATTTGTTTCTGTCATTGTTATGGCACATAGGTTTGGAAGATATTTCATTATGAGAGAGTTGAAAGGGTAATTTCTATACATTTGTCTTTTTAATTTTGGTTTGATTAACGGATTTGACCATATTTTATAATTTAAGAATGTATATTTGTGTAACATGTAGTCTTATATGTAAAATACTAAATTCATTTAATAATAATAAATATTGATATAATATAAGAGATCGATAAAATCAATATTCATACTATTAAAAAATTTCAAAAGGTTATTAACAACTAATTTTATCTATAAAATTAGCATATAGTATAAATTTGACTTGATAAACATAAATAACTTATAAATTATAATAATAATGTCAAATAAATAAAAAATAAAGTAAAAAAAAAGGGTTTGAAAATTGAAAAAAAAAAGAATTCCAATCGTCCCTAGCCTTAGGATGGTTGAAAGTTTATTTGTTAAAAATTTTAAAACCTTTTTCCTTTTTCTTTTTCAATTTTCAATTTTTTAAAATTTATTTTTTTGTTTTCTATATTTTTATTTTTCTACTTTCATTTTTATTTTACTTTTTTTTGAGTTTTTATAATTTCATTTACATTTTTTATTTACTATTTTGTATTTTATTTATAATAAAATAGTCTAGTCAACATCATGTGTCAAATAAAGTGCTACTTAGTGTAAATTAACAACATTATAATGATTCTTTATCTAAATCCTCTATTTGAATCATTTAATTAAATATTAATATTTTATTTAAACTTCTTAAAACATCAATCTTTTATTCAAACTTACTTCTAAATGTTGATTTTATCCAGTGTAATTTTTCCTTTTAATAAATATAAACTAAAAATTCTTTTAATTATTGTCTTAGAACAAAAAAATTTCTTTAATTACAAGTAAAAATATTATTTTTCTCTTTAAAATAATTTAGTTCAATTTTACGGTTTAGTTAAATTTATCTTCCATGCCAACCATTATTTGGTTTAGATGATATTGATATTAGTTATTGGGCATGACTCAACAACCTAAAAACATAATACCAGGATGACCCAAGGCTACCTAATGAATGAAGATCTTATTTGGGCTTGGTTTACATGGCTAAGCACCGTTAGGTCACTTGGGCAACCAACTCCTACTTTAGCCAAAGTACTTAAACCCTAGCTAAGCTCTAGACTAACTGCTATACGATCGGGTTGACTACTCACTATCCCCATCGGATGACCTAAACCCTTATTGAGAGTCGAATTAATGAACTAGAAGCTACCCCAACCATATGGTAGGGATAATGATGCACTTAGAGTAAGCCCACTTGTTGGGTCTCTAAGAAATGAATTCTTTGCAAGCTCTCCTTATATGTTCTTATGGCATTCACATTACATTTAATGTAATGTGACAACTAGTGGCTTATTCCATCCAACCAGTATGATACAAGTGTTTGGCATTGTACAATACCCTCCTTTAATCGTTTGAGCCTCTTAAAGGGTAAATCCTAAAGCTAATTCCCAAAATAGATAGAGTTTGATATTTTTCCATTCAGCTCAAATATTTCTTTCTCTAACATAAGCATCAGAGTAATTATGTAGGATAATCTCTCGATGTAGTGACTCATCCTCTATCAGTTTGTCTGTTTTGTATGGCAACTTCCACCACCAACCCCACACCCCCCACCCCAACACAAACCACAAACCCCCACCCCTCCCCAACCAAAATGGCTTGTACCTCTCGAACCAAGCTTATACCTTATGAGGCTCGAAAACACTATCCGTAAAAGATGTAAGACGATAAAGAGGATTCAAAATTTTCTAAACGAAATTGAAAAAAGAAATGAGAAACTACATTTTTAGTTTCGTTCGATTTGTAAATAGATCGGGTTTCGTCCCTTCTTTTTTGACCCCTATTTCGGACAAAATCAATTCAATGTATGGTACTCTTTTCAACCTAGTAATATCGGAAATGGATCCTACATTTAACATTTTCCTCGTTACGTCCAAATTCCTACAATATTTATTACAAGCCAAGGTAGATCACCGTTTAGACAATAGGCATCTTAGTGTCATGGCACGTGTATGGCATTGTGCATGTGTTCCTTCCCACACATAAGCTTTCTTTAAATGAGTAGGAGTCAAACACACCTAATGCATTTCATTTCCTCACACGTCAAGCAAGTAATAGAAAGATGTCAACCTGTGTCGCCACCTTTCTCCTCCTCCTCCACCTTGTAACCTCTAGTACTACCTCAGCCTCTTGCATTACTCATCAAGAAGGAATCGCTCTTCAAGCAGCCCAGAGACACGTTTCCAAGGCCAAAGATTGGGTCCAAGCGTCCATTATTACATTTGGTGTCTCCGACGACCATGGTGATAATTATGAGGCTTCTTTACGTGAATGTTTTAAACTATACAAAGATAGTGAATTCCGGCTCAGCGAATTGCTTGGTGGGAGGAACTATTCTGACGATGATGCTCAGACATGGCTGAGTGGCGTGCTGGCGAATCATAGGAGTTGCTTCGATGAGTTGGGTGAGGAAGGATTCGGTGATGGTCGTGAGATAGCTAACAATTTAACCAGCTTTGTTAGTGAAGCCTTGGCTCTTTTCGCCAAGAGGAGAGGTGTCAAAAATGGTAATAACGCTGGAATTTATGTATCGGGATAGTTTTTTCCAGTCTATGGACCGAAAATATATGGATAAATAAAGGAAGGCTAATATATATAAACATATATATATATATATATATATATAGTTGAATTTGAAGGATGACACATTAAGTAATTTAATTTGATATTGCATGTGCACGAAATAATCTTAAGTTTGCCAAAAATGTTTACTAAGATAAATTCTATGTTATTCGCATGCTTTCTCCTTATATGCGGACCTCTTGAGATAGAAAAACTCATAATTGCCTAAGTGAGAGCAATCTATCCACCCATGCAATGCATGATTCCCTAGTTAACACTACAAGCCATTTCATAAATTTCCCAAGTATTATGTTTTGGCGTGCTAGTTTAACCGAAAACCCACGACGCCACTTGAGCCTCATGATATTACAACATTATATGGCATTATCGAGTTTCGGTTGTAGCAATAGATTTGACCTAGTTCTTCTCAGGACCATATTTTGTGTACACTGCATGTATAGGCATAAGCAGCACTACCGTTTTTAGTAGTAGCTTCCTTCAAGAGTTGCTTAGGACGATGTTGCATCAAAATTAGAACAAACTCTCTGTATTAATGAATTCTCCATTTTATAAGTGAATTCCTTGGAGAGAGTTTCTTAACAATTTTTTTTTTAACCTTTCTGGTTTCATATCAAACTTTTACCGGTATAATTAAAAAAAAAAAATTAAGTATTTACATTTTGAGTTCCTTCAGAGAGGAACTTTGACATTGATTCTTGTGTCATGGAAATAAATTAAAAAAAAAAGAAGGATCTAATTTCTCTTAATTTGAGATTGTATAAAAATTCAATTAAGTTTACGTTTATTTTCTTATAATCTCAAGCATTGATACTTGATGATTATATATTTATATGTTATATGTAATAATATTTTAAGATGATTAATTAATAAAAACTGAGATAATGTAAATTTAAATGGTCCAAATTTTCATATATGCTCCTGCCCACTTTATGCGTGCTGAGGTCACTCCTTCTAGGAGTAATGATGCATGTCTCAATCCTACTACTATGAAACTAGTATATATATATGTATGTATATATATATATATATGTATATATATATACCTCCTATTTTTCTCAACAACCCACCCACAAATAAAAGCAATAAAATCTAGTATAAGAACTTCAAAAGGAAAAGAGATAGATCTAATCATATCTGAAGTAGATGCAATATCCACAAACTTTTATATGCAAGGAGAAAAAAGGATTCACATGTAAATGCAATTTTTCTGTATATTAAGACAAATATCCTATATATTAAAAAATTAATAAAAGTTATGACCGGAAATTAGTTTCCTGGAATTCAAATACAAAATAATGTGGCCCGTGATAAAAATTATCCCGTGGCAATGCAATATGATTAGCATGACTATTATTCTTATATTTTGATTGATTTAATAGTTTGTATAATAGCAACTGTATTTGTTGATTAAGATTTTCTAATATGATAGATTGCGTTCGAATTCTTGTCTCCATTGTAATTATCGAACAAGGAATAAAAAAAGATTTTATATGTTCAATCTAGTCTATTAAAAGAGAAACGAGAGCACTCTGAAACAGAAGCTCAGTAGAAACTACATCAACTGTAACGCTGTCTTCTTCTTTAAATCCTTTTTTTTTTTTTTTTTTTTGTGTCCTTCCTCAGGATCGACACCTAGACAAAGAGCCAGCCGAAATGGTGGACTTCTGGCATCATGGAATGCAGCCACTTCAAGGGCTGACGTCGTGGTGGCACAGGATGGTTCGGGTAACCACAGGACAATTAATGAAGCCTTGGCTGCTGTGAAAAGAATGGGTCACCAACGTAGAAGGATGGTGATTCATGTTAAGGCAGGTATATACAAAGAAAAGGTTGAAATTGAACCTCAAATGAGGAATATCATGTTTGTCGGGGATGGTATGGACAGGACAATTGTTACGGGCAGCAGAAATGTTCCTGATGGATCCACCACCTTGGGCTCAGCTACTTTCAGTAAGAACTTATCAAAAAAACACCAGAAACCGTGAGTCAGTCCACCTCTCCTCAACTTTTGAAAATGTGCAAATAATCTGAAAAAAACTCCTGGAATTGATTGTAATTATCTTTTTAATTTTCTTAACAAGGGTTTGAGATTCCATTAACACTTTAAGGCTATTTGCTTATTCTCGAGTAATGGGAGGTGATGTAGTCGTATTTTGGAAGTTTATAAGGTCGCATCTAACCACACATATGTCACGATGTTCTTCTCTTGTTTGGTTTGTCCTGGCAGCTGTCTTTGGAGACGGATTCTGGGCAAGGGACATGACGTTTGAGAACACAGCAGGTCCCCGTAAGCACCAAGCAGTTGCCCTGGCTGTGAGGTCCGACTGTTCCGTATTTTACCGGTGCAGCTTCGAGGGCTACCAGGACACTCTCTACACACACTCGCTCCGCCAATTCTACCGCAATTGCCACATTTACGGCACCGTCGACTTCATATTCGGAGATGCGCCGGCAATACTCCAAAACTGCGATATCTTCGTTCGAAAGCCGATGGACCACCAATCCAACATGGTAACTGCTCAGGGCAGGGACAACCCGGCAGAGAACACTGGGATCGTGATTCAAGGATCTCGAATTATGCCGGCCTCCGACCTTGTCTCAGCCAAAAGTTCATTCAGGAGTTACATGGGACGGCCATGGAAGAAATATTCGAGAACGGTGATCATGAAGACGCAGCTGGATGGGTTTATCGATCCCAAGGGGTGGACCGAGTGGAGCGGCAACTTCGCACTGTCGACGTTGTTCTACGGTGAGTATATGAATTCAGGAGCTGGTGCATCGACGGAAAGGAGAGTGAATTGGCCTGGTTTTCATGTGTTGAAAAGCCCACGAGAAGCTAGTCCTTATGGAGTGAGTAGATTCATCCAGGGAGAAGTGTGGATTCCAGTTTCTGGCGTACCCTTTACACTTGAAATTTAAGCAACCCTGTTACACTATTGAAATTCAACGTATCTTATACCCACCTCATAATTTTACGTACTAAGGATAGTTTGTACTTATTCTTTAATTTAACTAAAATTAATAAATAAAAAGGAATAGCATCTCATTAAAATAAAATAAAGTCCATCCCATCAAAAACTATAAACTAAATGCCTGTTAATCTCTTCCCTTTTATTTTTATTCTCTACTTTTTACTATTTTTATTCTCTACTTTTTACTCTATTATCATTTTCTTTTTGTAGTTTTCTCCTTTACTAAAAAAGGGAATGCGAGTTTTTAGTTTTTATTTCTAGCTCCACCTACAAGTTACAAGATATGTTTATTACTTATTTTTTTTTGCAATGGAATAGTTTCTTTATATTTAACAAAATATTTGGTATTATTAGTAAAGTGAAATCTAATCTTACTAATGCATGTTTCTTGTTTCTTTATATTTAACAAAATATTTGGTATTATTAGTAAAGTGAAATCTAATTTTACTAATGCATGTTTCTTGTAGAAGAAGAATATTTTAGTTTGAAGGATTAGTTAAATTGAGTAATTACTTTTGTAAAAAAAATGGGGCCATGTTTGTTTTATATTTTGAAAAAAAGTAGCCATATTGAAATTTATAAAAGGAAAAAAAATCTATAGGTTATATATCACGCTTCGAACAGAAAGAGTTATAACAGTTCTACTGTATAAACTAACTTAAGATAGAAGCTGACCTTACAGCTGCTATCATAGATACAGTTCATATAAGGTGTATACAATTCAGCCAGCTTGAAATGTCTATTTTGACATCTGTTGATAACCAAACCTGTGGTAGAGCTTTATAAAATATCTATTTTATACAACCTATTGTCTAATACCATAATAGTATTTATACAAATATTTTACGTCCAAAGGTAAAGTTTATTAAAATCACAAGTTTTGTAGTCTATATACAATAACTTAGGAAACTAGTAGGCTCTCGAGAAATTCCCAATTAGTTTCCTTACAAACTCAAAAACAAAGTCAAAAGCCCAGGTTCAGTTAATTCCTTGATCCTTACTTTCCTAAATAGTAGCACACTAACCTGGGAACAGTGGTATTCGAACATCTTAATCTTACTTAATACCTGTAAAAGAGTCTATAGGGATGTGAGCACAATTAGACCAGTAAGTGGGATGGAGTCAAAAGAGTATTGTATAAACATAAATAAGGTTAATAATTATGATGAAATACAATGCAATCAATTAAATGAAACATCGCACAATGTTATCCGATCCATTGTGAGGTTAGAGAAATTACATTTGCTTTAACCCGAATTGAGGAGTTTTATTGCGACTCAAGTCAGACCAAACCCGGGCTTGTGCAATAGAGAACACCCTTCTCTTATGACCGCCTTTGAACCACGGCCCTCAATCTTGCCGCGATCTCCTCGCCTATCACTTAGTTCGACTAAGAATGGGGAAAGGACCATTTCAGCTATCTTCATCGAAGGAAGTCGGTATTTGGCCCGACACTCTTAATCGTTTCCCCTAATGGGCGTTATGCATGTTCAGTTTCATTTTAGTTGAATAAATATTAGTTTTAATTAAAGGTGGCCAACAAGTTCTCATAATACAGAATCAATGCAAACATGCAGAATAGCACACCAAGGAGTTGAACTCCTGTCATAACTGAGTATCATCCATACACACAACATGTACACAGTCAACTAATTACAAATACAGCTAGAAGTACTCTTGGGTCTCCGAATACTTTAAATAATATCCAAACAAGCGGTGAAGCTACAATCCCAACTTACTTGTTTAGATGTTCACTACCGCCGACTCGAATTGTCAATCGTTTTTGTATTGGAAGATCCTATTTACACAGAAGACCCAAATTCAATTTTCGTAATAATTACGAAAACATTAAGGTTTAATCTAAAATGGTTATATTATTATTATTATTATTATTATCATAATACATAGTCATATTATCACTATATATCGAATTAAGTTATTAATTGTTGATATTGTACATCATATATATTATTACGTATTATATATCGTTTCAATTGTATCGAAATGTACTTTTAATTTATTAATTTACGTTTTAATTCTGGTAAGGTTATCGAAATACGTGCATTCTTGAATATGATAAAGTTATAGGTTAAATTACTTAAGGTTGTTCGATTTTAACTAAGTTAGTATTGTTAGGTTTGTATAGAACTAATGACATGTTTTACGAGTCTTATTTCTAGATACGACTTTCAATGGGTAGTTCGAGTTTTTAATATAGTTATATGTAATTATATAAATATGATCATATTATACATAATTTACATTATTAAATTATATTTTACCTAATTTATCCATATCTTGTTACAATATAAGTATTATCTAACTCTAATATATCTAAAGTATATCTTGATCAGAAATTATAAATAAATATAATAAAAATATTCATTTAATCCAATCTGATCAGCAATCATATATATAGTTTTTATTTAACTATTTAATTCATTTTAGCTTATTAATATTAAAAATACATCTCGACTTGTAAATTAAGTTATTTTACTTAGTAAATTCATAATAAATAGTTCAGGTTATCAAATAATTTCCTGAAAATTTCTATAGACTTCTAAAAATATGGGGAATTCAGTTATCATTTGGTTTCAAGTTTCTGACCTATCACCTATATATTTGTATTGATGATTTTACTCTTAAATTATCATAAATTACCCAATTATGATTCTTTCTACACCAAATTAATTTCAATCTGACTCAATACTATTATTATTCATTAGAGATCAGTATATGTCCATTTCATCAATTAATTTCATAATTTCCTATTTAATTCATAATTTTAGCCTATTTTTGAGCTATTTTTAGGCCAAAAATGCAAAAAATATTCAAATAAAAATTTAGGCTACATAGCAATTATCTATATATCATAAACATCCTACACAAAAATTTTCAGTTATAAACAACATCATTTAGTAGATTTATTTCACAAATCTAAATTCGGATGAATAGTAGATTTCTTAAGAAAGTATATTAAATATTACGAATTTTTCAAAAATAAAAATATCACATAAAAGCATGTTCAAAATAATCTAAGTACAATTTTTTTCATAATTTTCTAGGTGGATTTACTAATTTTTAAAAATTATTGAAAAACAGGATAAAATTTTAACCTAGTTGTTCTTGGTGGCTTCGGCAGCCGTAGGGTGGTGGAGGTGTGTCGGAACACCTAGACGCTAGGGGTACTCCTTGGTGATGGAGTGGCTCAACAACAAATCAGAGGATACCTTAGGAACTAGCTCTGTTCGGTACTTGTTCTGTTTTTCCTATTTTTTCACAATTTTTTCTAAATTTTTATTTCTGTTGTGGTTTGTAAAGCTGGAAAGTGATGTAGGGAAGCTTATTTATTCAATTGGAAGTCGGTTGCTGCTTTTTATAATTGTTCTTATTTTTTTCCTTTGCTTTTACCTCATTAATGTAAGGAGGAGGTGGCCAAATCCTAGCAAATTAACTTTTGATTTAGCATATACAATTGAATTGGTGATGCCACGGTAATGTCTAGGTAATGTCTAGTAATCTCCAGTTGAAATTGAAGTTTGTAGGATAGGATTTGCAATTACTTTAGTATTTTAAGAATATTTAATTAATATTTAGTTATTTAGTAATAAACAAGTATCTATAGCATGTATATATATCACGCGTAATATATAACTATACTCGTATAATTATGTTTTTAACTTATCTTTGATTTTTAGGATATATTCTCTTAATAAATTTCATGAATTCAATGCAATATATATATATAATTACGTAATTTAGAGATAATTTACGAGTATAATTATTATTTATACTTGGTATATTCATAAAATTATGCATATATTTATATAGTAAATTATACTATATTATCTCATTTTATAGCTTAATTAATTTATCTCTAAGTTTTTAAGTTTTTGTCGCAATTTGAGCTCAATTTTTTAAGTTCCGAACATTTTAGTGTTACATTGAATATTTCTACTTCTAAGGGCAAAATTGAGATTTTAGGTTATTATTTCTAAAATCTAACTTCACTTTGTCACTTTGTTTAATTTTTTTATCTTAGTCATAAAGTTTGGATTTAATTGGATAAGTTTCCCTAAAGGTCTTAAATCGGAATTTGGTTGTCCTAAACTCAATTTTGGGAGCTTACATTATATAGGATACCTTATACCTTATACAATTTATAGGGTATAGAGTGATTCTAATATACGACGATGTAGGATATGGGTAGGGCCTTAGACTTTACTCATCTTATATCTGCTCACTCCTAAGACTAAGTAGTGAGTCAATTATTAGTGGTTGTTTGAATTCTCAACAATCAATTCTGTTGTTTTTCACTTAGCTTACCATGGTTAATCTCTCATTTTTCACTTCTTTATTACATAGATTCTCAGTTTTAGTATTGGAGGATGATGCAGAGATGCCACATTGAATTTTACAAAATTGTTCACACATAAATTTAATTGGGCATTCATGAAGGCATTTATTGAGACATGTGCTTTGTCCACTTCCCTTACAATTAGCATCCCTAAAAATAGGCATGCAACCATAGCTATATTAATTTTATTCATTTTCGTGGCTTTAAGAAATAGGAGAAAATGAAAACAACAAACCTAGTAAAATGGAGGTGTGTATCTTGTAAGCTATGGATATGAATCCACATATAAATATGTTATTGATTATATAGGCCTTTTCACGTTTATCTCCTAGGATAAATAAGGAAAATAATCGATTGTCTTTGTTGTTGCTCTTTTTCTTTATATATTTAAAAAGCATTAACCACATGGGGTGAAATAGAAAACATTGCATTCCATATTCATGGCTAGTTAAGTTGAAAAAAAAAATGAATAAATAAATTATAAATGATATAGATTAATAAAGATTAGTGAACCTTTTTTTTTTATTGTGATTTTATGTAAGCAAGAAACTAATATCTAGTGATTTTAGTACTTACTTTGGTAACTATACAATTTAGAGTTACCAAGTGTCAATCCTTATAGTGCTTAGTTTCTTTAAAAAGAAAGATCGAGGTGTATCCAACATTCTCTATATTCTTAATTGTATCATTCAATTGTTAGAAGGTGAATGTATAATATCATCTCTAATCTAAGACATCTATTTAATGACTTTTTCGAAAGTAGTCCATTTCAATTTATTAGCTTATCTTGCAACAGGATATCTCAAACCTCCTTTTATTATACCTTTTCAGGTTGCCATCCTCCTTGATTGCTTGATCTTTCGTTGTAAAAGTGAATTATTTGTTGTAGAGCATAGAGCATAACTAAATTATCCTTTAAAAATTATAATTCATCATTAATCAACAAACATTACATTAATTTATATAGTAGAAAAGATAAAAAATTTTGATTACTTGATATATACATGTAAGATTTTAGACTTCAATATATCTAAACGAGTTAGTGAGCCAATTGTTTACTATATAAGTATTAATTATATGTTATAGAACTTACTAGTAATTTAATATCACAAATTTTCTTATATAGTTATCACACACATACACTCACATATATTGCTATATCGTGTATTAATTATTAGATAATTGATACATAGATGTAAGATTTTAGCCTTCAATATATTCTTACAAGTTAGTGAGCCAAATTATTAACTATGTAAGCATTAATTGCACGTTATACAACTTACTAGTAATTTAATATCACAAATTTTCTTATATAGTCACTATACACACATATATATCACTATTGTGTATTAAGCATCATATCGGTATTCTAATATAAATTATCAGGAATTACTATATAATAATAATAATAATGAAATGGGGGCAATAATTTGCGAAATCATTTTCTATTGACATGTATTGTACAATAAATTTATTGTATAGTTATTACGTATATTACTATAATATAGATTATATAATATACTAAGAGTCCATTATAAGTTGTGAGAACTTACAATAAAATTGGATATGATGTAAGAGTAAGCTTTAGTCATGTTTTTAATGCTAATGTAATCAATTGTCGTAAATGATATGTCACCAATGTTATTTTAGTTATGCGAAAAGTATACATTTATTCTTCAACGTTTATATATATATATATTTTTGAATCTTTAAATTTTGTTTTTTTTTCCCCTTCTTTAATCTAAGTCCTCAATATTTTCCAACTTCAACAAAAAGAGAAACATTTTTTATGTGTATTAACTTTTGATTGGCTTAGAAGTGGCAAATTAAGATTGCTAGATTTCGCATACTTCTTTCACAACTTTTTCGTTCTTACATTTTTTTTTAGTTCTTTATATTTTGTACTGTTTTTGATCATATAATGCTATTGATATTAATAATAGAATTTTTAACTACTCATAAGGCCAAATATATTTGATAATATTATTTTATTTAACTAATTATTGTGACTAAAATAAGATTTAACACATATCGGAAGTCTATGATTGTGGTAGTTTATGTCATTACAGATTCAAGCATACGATCTATTATATTCATATATAAAATGATTGATATTGAAACAATGAGATATAATTGCATGTATAGGTGTATGGTATGCTTAGATTGTGGAGATTTTTATCGCATTAGGTGGCTTAAAAATTATGGCTTGATGTCTTAAGAGTTTATGCCTATTGATGTTATGATTGTTGAAAAGGGATTGTAGAGGATGACATCTAATAATAAGAAATGTTTTAATTGAGAATGAGATGGAAGACACGGAAACCAGAGTAGAACTATTTGAATAAACTATTTTAACTAGAGTTACTTTAACTAAAAGAATGCGATGTCTTGAATACACTAATAGATTGTGTATGAAAGTTAGAATCAATGGGGAGATTGATTCGAACATTAATTGTTCGATTGAACTTAATAAAAATAAATTGGAGAAGGCGATATTTGCCCATTTATTGAGAATGGCCCTAAGACAAGGAGGGAATGTTTGATACAATGTTTCATGTTATGCCTAAGTCTTGTCTAAACAAGCAACTATGTAAATTAGGACAAGTGTGTGAGCGATGTAGCAATTTTGTTTGTGATAAAATAAATTGTGAAGGCCATAGATTAAGAATTCTAGATCAGCACAGACTTAGACAATCTAAGGGCTTACATTCATTCATTTTATTTATGAGTTAGAGAAAGGACAACTTATGAGTATGCTTTTATGGTGTTGGTTAAGATAAGAACTCTCTATTAAGATCTTGACCAATCATTATCTTCCCATCGTTCCATAATTGTCATCTTTCTTATACTCACTCTATAAGATTTTCCTTGTGCTCTTTTTATCTTAATCTTAATTTAATTTCTAAGTTTACAATAGTGAAATTTAGCAACTTAGTTACTATATTATATCATTTACACATATCTAGTCACCTACTATAAATCCCCTATCATTTCCTCATTCCCACTATTACTTTACAATTTTATATTCATGATAAGAAGGTTGATTTAGGTATCGAAATGGCTGTCTCATAACTCTCTTTGGCATTCCTTCTAACTATTTTCTCCTTTTATAGGTGTTCGTTTGTTAGGATAAAATTTGATAATCAATAATTGGTACCGTATGTAGTAGGAATAGAGAGGAAAAAATGTAGCCTATCATGACAATTTTTAACATTTCGGTAAAATTATGTAATTTGAGTGGATTTATTCATGGACTACTAATTTGTTTGGAATTCTGGAATTTTCCTTTCTCGTCTTGTTATGAAATTCGATATTGATGTTTTCCCCTTCAAATGTTCCTTTTGGTTTGTGGACGAAGAATGGGAAAATCTTCAGATGCTTTACGGCTTCAACTTTTTTGTCCGTATGCCTTTTCAGTATTTTTTTTCGAGACCTTGTACCATGAAAGTGGAATGTCCCCAACGCTTTACAATTTCTACTTTACATCTTTTAGCATGTCAGTGAAAAAGGGTAAATATCTTGATGCTTGACGATTTCTACATTATCCATGTGCAAAAGGCTGTTGGAAGATGACATTGTTATTCTTCCTGATTATTGTGGATGGATTTCTTTTCCTTTTCGGCATTTTTTCGAGACTTGCTTTCATTATGAAAGTTGAAAACTGGCACGTAACGGCCACTTCTCTTTGAATTTACATGTAACTGTTTGTGAAAAGTGAAAACCGTCTCCTGGTAACGGCCATCGAATCTGGAAAAGACCTACACTCTATTGAGACACCCGGATTATTCTACCCTTGGATTCATCACCTTCAGGAAGATGTTAAGAAATCGACTGGATGCGAGCCCCTGATAAGCTTAACCTTCTCATTTGGGACTTTTATCTCGACTCGCTTAGCAGTCGCACCGACCTATGAAGTGGCACTATCTCCAGTTACGAGGGAAGGGAAACCCCCAGCATTAGCCTCGGCTATAACATCTCTGATAAGCTTCTCAGCTTTGTTGATACTTTCTATTGTCCTAATTAGTTCAACAGGCCTCGTTAGATTTGACTTATCAGCTTCAACATCCCTCATAATTTGAATTTTAGCACCCGAGTTGTACTATAAGTACCTAACGGTATCTCCTTCCTTGTCGATAAGAACTCCAAATTGAATAGACCTACATCTGCAGTAGCGACACAAATTGAGAAATGCTTCGAGCTCCTTGGGGCATCAACATCAACTGATTCAAGCCATAGAAATCCAACCCTAAAGCTGAATTTCACAAGAGCAAATAACCAGCTGCAATCTCCAAGCTCCTTGTCGAGCTCTCACTATTATCGGTTCGTATTGAGCTACATATGGCTACTTGCCGAGTTGCACTTCACATTCCCATCCAACAGTCGACAACGAGTAACAGGGGGCATCTTACTAACTGATTGTGTTCATTTCCTTTACACATTATTCAGAATGAGTAGTTGGTTGGGACGCACGAATCTAAGCTAAACTCAACACCGAGCAACAAGTTGACCGAGCTTGGCTCCAAAATGTTACAGCCTCTTGAACACCGAACAACTGTGAGCATAATGGAGGAGGCACCGAGCTCAGATAGCTGATACCCATGCATTATCAACACAAGTCCACTAGCTCTCTTTTGTAATAGCTGGCGTACAGCTTGAGCTCTTTGTGCCTGCTCAGAGCAGCTGCATAATCAAAGCTGACCTGTTACTATGTTGAAACCCGAGCGCAAATATGTTGGCCAGACGACTCCTTAGCGGTGAGCACTACATCTGATCCGACCAACACGACACCAAAATGAGGCGAGCTTACAGCAGCTCGCACGACCTTGATTATAACTCCTCAGCGGTGAGCTTACAACAGCTTGCGTGACCAAGCATTTTTGTACGGAACTAGTTAAACATAGCCAAGCAAGATAGCAACTTTGAATGCCTAGCTGATAAAGGCAAAGCCGGGTCGAGTCATGCCGATTATTTGACTTATCACACACCTAACCCAAGATACAAAGCCTTAGCAAACAGTGCCGAACGAATAAAAACGCGATCTCCTTGGTTAAATTTCATAGCAGAGCCAAACTATACTTAGATAAGACCGAGAACAGCAGCTTTTAACTATTGAATCTGGCAATCTCAAATAGAGCTTTACTGAGTAGGTACAGTAGCGAAAGGACCAAGCATTCTTCTTCATGTGGACCCAAGAGCTGTAATCTTATAGCAATTGCCGAGCGATTTCTGCCGCAAGTTGATTCTACAAAGGTTCGATGGCCTTGACTTGAATGGCCGAGCTTCCTATTACAATACGACCAAGCATTCCCCACTCTCATATGCCGAGCCGCTACTCGAGTTGGAGATTCAATGATTAGCAACAACCGACAATAGATCCATGAATGTGTCAATGCAGTTATTAGCTTTCATCGGAGTGTTTGGAATGGTTTGAAGACAAGCTTGGCAATCATGGGAAGTGCTCGGCAAGCCTGTTTGAATAGAGTACGACCATACGGTAACTGAAACCTTGTGATTGCATAGGCTGAGGAACTCCAATGAAGAATAACAAGAGCTGATCAGCGACTGCTACAAAATCAGATTCGGGCCACACTTCAATCTGAACTATGCATTCCACTGTCTGTGTTATCTGCAGAACATGACGTTAACACACGTGCGGGCAAGTCCAATTTCTTTTTGGATCAAACGGCAGCCACAGTGCCGACTTTTTCTACTAGCAACAAAAGGCCCTCAAAGCAACTGAAAACTACATGAAACCCGAGCTTCTATAGCTCAAGTGCTGAGCTTTGTTCTGTACCGAACTTCGGTCACATCAATGCCGAATTCCATTAATTATCGATCTTTGGCCACATCAAGGCCAGGCTCCATTCCTTACTGAGCTTTAACAGCATCTCACAATAACTGCAATAGCATCCCGAGTTTCCAAAGTTCGAGCTAATTTTTTCAATCAATATTATCGAGCAATTTCACCTCCATGCTGAGCTATTGCTACCGACCTACATCAATGGCCGAGCAGCCATGCTGATTTCACTAAGAGAAGACCGAAAAGCTTCAAGCATCTGATTTCCCAAGACTGGATGAAGCCAAGCTGCACTATAGGAGTTTACACGCACAAGAACAGAGATCCCCACAATGTCGACCTGGTCTTCAACAGGCGAACGCGAGCTCTAATACTTACACATGCATTCGGCCAGAGCGACAAACTGGTCAGTTATGGAACTATAGCGGGCACGTGCGCTGAGATTTTTAACAGTTGAATTCAGCTGCACCTAGCCAAAGCAATACACGACAAACAAAACCGAGCACAATCACCAAGTCGTTGTCCACTTAGCTCAGCTTCCATCTAGAAAAACTACACCGTGCCAAACTGAGTAAACATCAACAGCCGCTTTGCGCTCTAAGTAAGCCGAGCTCTCCATAAATGTGCTGAACTACTCTTCACATAGCCGACCTATAGAGTTTCACATGTAACAGAAGCATTTCCTTATGCTTGATCACACCCAAGCATAACTAAGATGTGAGGGTTGGACAAAGGCATGAATATCCATTGTTTGTAAGTGGTTACACGTGGGCTCATAGCAATTCTACTTTAATTGTGTTGGTACAAAGAAAGAATGCATGTACAGTGGCTTTCTCCAATTTCCCACGGATGGATACAAGTTCCAAGTGGTGAAACGGGTTATTTTCTTTTCTAAATATTTCATACGAACTCCACCCAAGCACTATAACATGTTATCATAAATGCTGACTAAGCTCCACACAACAACCTACTTTTACTACTAACGGCAATATGTCGAACACCATTCATGTGTTGATTCCCATTGATGAAAGATGAGTAAAATTTTACTATCACTACTCATGGTTTGTCGATCATTTATTTTTAAGACATGTGCTTCATGTTTAAGCTTATGCTAATTTGCCATTAGTACTTGCACTTGATTCATGAATGATGTATCAAATCATATCTATTTATATGTTGCCCTATGAGCTAGAGGTTAGCAAGCCTAATAATGAAAAGTTTTGACTATTTAGCACTTGGAATGACTTCTTTAGCCCTTTTTAGACTTATTTTTACCTCATTTGGAGATGAGTTTAAGAACTTAAAGACAAACTGAGGCTAACAACATGCCCTTTGCCTTAAGCTTACGCAAACATAATTTGCTAATAGGCTACTCCTCAATAGTTCTAAATTCTATACATTACAAGTAACGAGCAAATTACAAAGCGCTAATCCCTAAGTCCTACATTTGATGGATAAGGAGTGAAATGTCTCTAGGGTTGACACATAAAGGTACACTACAATGAAGAAAAGTTAGCAAAATTCCAAGGAGCTACCAACTATATATGATGCACCAATCAATCCCACTTAGCCTATAATCCGTCGGATATGACTCACCGGTCTGAACTATAGGGTCATTTACTACTACTTTTTACTAAAGGGAATAGATAAGAGTTAAGGCTAAGGAGAACATTAGGGTTGCTCATAAAGGAAACTTGTATTAATTTTGATAATTGATTGATTGTCTATGTATAGTAAGTAGGTATTTATATACCCATCCTACTAAGGTTACTTTACATATATGAAAAAACAAAAGGGTAATCTATAAAGAGGATACATAAAACACACTAAAAGGGGCAAAAGAGATAAAGAATATTTAGTATGGAAAAGTAAATAATCCTTTTAGAATTTCGTGTTGAGAAGATACATATTGCATGGCGACTGGACATTCTGAAATATAGTATAAATTGGGAAAAATGAAGAAAAGAGGGTTTGCAATTAGGGTTGACCTAATCTGAATCAAGTCGAAGCACAATCAGTCAATCACTAAAGAGTACTCATCTTGGGATGGGGTTGGATGTTAGTGGTTGGCCTAAGGGATCGGCTTAGATGTTGTTTATGTTATGGCATAGTTGTTTGATAAGTCTAGCGCATGTGATAGCTCGATAGTCAGGTTGGTAGTAGAGGGAAACATGGAGGTCGGGATAGGAGTTCTTGTCTTTGATGGGGCTTGGAGCTAATATTCTTCAAGTAAGTCTTTAGAGTCCTCTAGCTTGGTTGCATGTGATCGGCCTACGGGGTTGATTCCTAACAACGAGAAAAAGATATCCTTAAATCTCTAAGTCTTATTAAAGGACAATGAGATATAAAGCCTTAAACTCTCTTAAGAGTGACAAGTATAGATGCCCTAAGTTTAATATGTAGACGATGAGCTACCTAAAAGTTCTAAGTCGTCAGGTAATGAGCACCATGCTCTAAGGTTGATGAATAGATAATAAGCTATATAAAAACTCTAAGCTACTAATTGGAGACGGGTAAACTCCAAGTTCGAAAATACTATGGATGACAAGCTATTATAAACTTAATTGCTCTAATTAATAGACAACGAGGCAAAGCCCTAAGTCGTTAAATGGAGATGGATAAGATACTCTAAGTCCTATGACATATGCGGATGACAAGTAAATAAGCCTTATGTCTAATATCATTAAAGGACTTAGTGTTAACTGGCCTCTTTAGGTCTTTGCCTCTTCAAGCCTTCGCCTTTTTAGGCATATCGACATCTACAAGTGCTCCAACCACTCTCAACCTTCGTCTCTTTAGGCCTTTGCTTCTTCAGGCCTTTGCAACATCTTGGTCTCTTCAAACCCTTTATCACAGACTTTTATAAAGCTCTAACAAGATTGACTTGTTTGGATACTCTCTTCTCTAAACTTATTGTTAAAGAGAGTAGGGGGCAAGTGTTAATAGCATTTTTTAGTAAAATAGGTCGAAAGCCCAAATCAATAATATTGAGGCTTAAGCCCAATTCCTAAGGCCCATTTAGGTGCACATATCTAGTCACCCACTATAAATACCAAACAAGATCCCTTGGTAAGGAGCTCTCTCTTTATTTGATCATTCCTATTGTTACTTTACAATTTACATTCATGATAAAAGGGCTAACTTAGGCATCTGAGTAACTGTATTGGAGCACCTTTTAGAGCTTGCATAACCGTTTTCTTGGGACAAAATCTTACAGTCAACACTAAGTATATGTAGGAGAATCTTAAGTACTTTTAATTGAAATATCTAACCTTTATATAGTATTGGGTAATTTAATTAACAAAGTTAAAACTTGACTTTAAGTGGGCAATTTTATGCTTTTATCTTCATTCAGAGGATGGTGGTTGCATCTCAAGATTCTAGTTGGTAGAGTGTAAAGGACTCCTAGTTGGGGAGCGATCTGGACAAAGGAAGGCTCCCCATACCTTAGGTCTAACTACAAAACAAACATGGGTGAGTGGTATAGTTGGGAGGTTGTCTGACGGATTATTTTGATACTCAAATTAGTAATAATATGTAATCTTACGAAAGTGGAAGCAAAGGTGGAAAAACTTAGTGCCAAATAGAAGTAAGAGAGAGGAAGCCTTTTTATAAAGAGCGAGATATCGAGTATTTATAAATTCAAACCCTTAAAATCTAGTCAAGTCGTGGTACGTAGCTTTACATTTTAAGGGCTTAAGGTCGACAAGATACTCTAACTATGGCGAAAATGATTGTTCTTAAGCCTTACATTTTTCTTTCCTTCATAAATGTTTGATAATGCCATAGATTTGTGGCCACATGCTCTTTCCAAGAGGTAAGCCGTTAGAGGTCATGTTGCTTTTAATGCATTGTAAGTGTTGTGTGACTAAGCTTTGAGGTGTTCCTACCGAAAACCATAAAGTGACTTAATGCTACTTAGGAAAGATTATTAGGGGCTCCTTGGAGACTAGCCCATGGTTGCTATTTTGGCTATGCAGGATTTCACTTACCTAAGCCCTTCAATCCCTCAAATTAATTATGTTTTGCTAATTTTCATTTTCATTACCTTAGCCTAGTATTTTGGGTTACTGTAAATAAAATGATTGAAAAAAGGAACCAAATTTCCTTTATACGAACCAAGATTTTTTCTCAAGTATATTGTATCTTAGTAAAATGAACATAGATTTCCTAATATGATGGACCGAGTTAGAATTCACCTTATTTAACTAAGTAAAATAGTTGGCATAAAAGGATCAAGATTCTTTTTTTCCAATACCATTTTTTTTCCATTACCAGTATTGTCACCATCATTATAGCTAACTTGCGCTACTGCTTTCCACCATTTCAACTTTATATTGTACATACATATCCATAATGAATTATGGCAATATAATTTCATATTATATCATCAAATCTTTGTAAGACAATAGTTATATATTGAAATGTAAATACACTTACTAAACTCCAAAAGCATAATTTTGCATTCTAATAACTTTTGAAAATGTGTATATAGGCCTCATACTATTGCTAAAGCTCAAAAAGTTTTGCAATTTTGGTCCTTTAAGTGACAATCTTAAGTTTGAGAAAAAGTTTATGGTTGTTGACATTTTTTTGAAAAGTTATGGCGAGGGGAAGTCACTTTTAGGAGTTTTAGAGATTTGCTCATATATAATGAATAGTCTAGAAAGTATATTTGTAAATATTCGTCATTTATATTATATGCTTATTTTATTATCCATTAGCTTAACTCAAGTTAGCTAGATTTTAATGTTTGATTAAATTGTATGCAAATTCAATGCATAGGCATTGTTTATTTAGATTATGTTAAGCAATATTTTATATAATACAAATGGGTGGAAATGAGTGAAAATAGAGAGAAATAAGTAAATGGCAATATATATATATATAATTTTCATTTTGTGTGGAAATATATGAAATAAATAGGAGAAAATGGAGAAAAATACTCCTATTTCCTTTATCTAATTGGTTCCCCCACCCAAAAAAAAAAGGGGAAATAAGTAGAAATGAAGTTAATATTTCATATAGTTATCTAATTTCATTCTAAGGAAACTATTGTAAGGGGTAATTTGTTAATTTTGATCAAAATTTCAATACATTTTGCTTGTTTCTCTTTGATATTCTAGAAAAAATAAATAGATTTTGAAACGCATATATTTCTACTCATTCTCTTCTACTTCTATCCACTGACCATTTTTACTCTTTACTTGAAAGTAAAGAAATATCTCTCCATTTTATCTATTAGAATATGTGACGTGATGATTGAAGTTATTAGAATATGAGTTATAGTAAAACAAGATTTTTCATAATATTAATACAAGTCCCAGCCTGAATATTACTTTATTAGGTAAAAGTAATTAATCAAACATAATACTCCACTCGACAAAAATAAAAATAAAAAAAGGATGCACCAACACTTTATCATCAATCCATTTTATGATCAAAATATTACATACATTTTGAAGGTTTTATTGGTTTGATTTACAAACATAAAAGGAAAATTTTTATTGAATTGAAGCTAACAATTGGTAAAGTAAGTTGCTTTTTTCACAGCAAGAACTCAAGTAATGCCCCTAGACCTTATTTAGGCATTACAACCCCCTACATATTTTTGCTAATCAGAAATATGTTAAGGCTTCTAAATCCTTTAACCATCAACATTGATATTACACATCATTACAAGATAATACGATCAAAAGAGTGGAATTGTAATCTACTAGTCATCTTGTAATGTGAAAACATACCAAGATCATAATCCTTCGAATTCATGATCTAAGTCCACAAGTAGCATAAATAAATATGGGAGTCTCTAATCTCCTCAATGACAACTCTAGAACACAAAAGATACAATAAAAGAGGCTATATCCTTAATAACATCAAGTCTTTCCTAAAAGCTACATAACTCCAACGATAAATGAATAATTTTAACCTTAGTCATCATAAAAATATAAATTCTCCATGCCTTCCTCCTCTTGTATATCATCCACAAAAGGTTTCTCATAGATAAAATAATCATTTATCCTTATGCTTGAAAAAGAATAAAGAAATGAGCCAAAGCTTAGTACGGATACACAAATACACGTAGATGCCAAGCTAAATACATACACATACATATAATGTAAACTATATCAAGTATAAGCAAGCATTAAATTAGTTATCTTTAATTTAAGTCTGCAAGCATCAAGGGAGTACTCATGACTCTACCATACCTTGGTCTTTTCCATATACTTAGGTAAATATAATTATATGTTTTTCTTTAAGTCCTTTACATCCGAGTCTAGAAATCTTAGCATTTTAGCCGTGTTGTCCCTTATAAAAGTTCATTAAGGAAACCTCACATATGATCAGTAGTTGCTCCTCTAGGGAACTGCTACAACAAGCTCCTAGAGTGAGTAGGTTAAGCACAATTAGCAAACTACTTATTTAAGCTGAATATAGATTAGTCCTATTAGATCTTTTCTAGCCTAGTAAGCACAACCATACAAACAAGCATTATGTACCTAAGTCCTTAACAAGTAAACGATTTTGGTAAAGGGACGTTAAAGTGAGAGAGTCTAAAACCTAACCCAAAGACAAAGTAATTAACTTATTTCCTTATCTCCCAATTATGATTCTCAAACAAGGACCTCATCTCATTAAATTACAACTGTTGAGCCAAGTAAGGAATCACTTAAATTCATTTCATAAACTTCAATTTCTTGATTAAATATTGGAACTTTTGGAAGTGGAAAGGCTAGACAAGAAGTGGCTTGAGCTAAATTTTGATTGAAAACCAACATGGAAAGCAAAATAGCCAAAATAGGAAATGGCATCCAGATGCCATAGAGAACATTGTTTGAGCATATCCTTTTGTCAAACATAGAGGCCTATTGTCCAAATGTTATATGGCAAGGTGTTAGGACGCCTTACTTTTGCTCTAAAATTTGGCAAAATAAAACACATTTGAACCCAGCACAAATCAACTAAATCCTTGTCATAACTTATACGACCTCCAATCTTGACTTAAGGAATGATAAACTGAGGATTCATAACCCTAAAATTTAGCTTAGACTTCAATATTCAACCCCAATAACAATTGTTGAATTCAAGAATCAAACTAAGAGGTTATAGTTCCACAAACTTATTGGACAATTCTTCAAATACTTGAAGAGGTAAGAGGAATGAGGCCCCAAATCCAATGATTTGCAAATGATTCCTGTTTTAGATTCAAAGCTCTTCCTATTCAAAGCATAACTCTTCATACAACCATTATCCAACCAAGAACCAAACTCAACCCAAGAAATCCTTTAAGATATATACCTTAAACACTTGGAAATGGTTGCTAGACAAAAGAACTATGAATCCCCTCTTGAAAACACCTAAGAGTAAGTTAGAATCAATAAGAAACAAGGTGATTTAGAGTGCTAGAAAGTTTAATATGAATTAATTTGAGCTAAATCTTCAAGTTTCTTACCTTAATCTTCCTTAGCTTTCCTCTTGAGGTAGGTTTAGAGAGGAGTTGTAGTTTTCTACATAGAAGAGTATAGATTAAGTCTTATTTGGTATAAGCTATGGTTTTAGACAAAAGGAGGCAGCTTAAGGTAAGTAGGGTTTTAGGAAAATTCAAAATGCCCTAAAAGCCCTTAGTTTTGAAAAATAATTTCTTGATGTATTACATCTTACCTTACACATGCTTCCACATCCACTTCCACTTTCCTTATGAAATGTCAAAGAAAATACAATCGAAGTTATTTTAGGGAATAAAAGAAAAATTAATTGTGCAAATTTTAGAATTCCTTATCTACGTTATATTTAGAATAGATTTAGTTTCTCTTAATTTCTTTTTTCTTTCAATTCCTCTAAATTTACTAATTAATAGTTAGATAGATTTATAGATTATCTTGTAAACTCATTATAATGTCATTTTTTTTCCATATGATCTCAACCATTAATTACACGTGATAATATTGAGAGAAAGTAAATTGAGATAGAACAAGAACCGTTTTTACAAAAAAAAAAAAGGGTTGGAATTTTTATGAGAATGGAGGTATTTCTTGGCATGTAGACCACTTGCTTCATTATGTAGATTTTGAGTTTTATCATTAGAGGATGATGTAAGGATGCTACATTTGATTTGACAAAACTGTTCATACATAAATTTATTGAGCATTCACGAGGGCTTTTATCAAGGCATGTTGCTTTGTCCCTTTCCCCTACAATTAGCATCCCCAAAAACAAGCATGCAACTATAGTTAGGTTAATTTTATTCATTTTCTTAGCTTTAAGAAATAGGAGAAAATGAAAATAACAAACCTAGTAAAATGGAGGTATATGTCTTGCAAAGCTATGGATATGAATCCACATGCAAATATGTTGTTGATTGTATAGGCCTCTTCCTGTTTATTTCCTAGGATGAATAAGGAAAATAATCAATTGTCTACCTTGTTGTATTTTTTTTCCATATATTTAAAAAGCATTGACTACATGGGGTAAAATAGAAAACATTACAATAATATGGTATTCCATATTCAAGGCTATTTAAGTTGAAAAACAAATAAATGAATAAATAAATTATAAATGACATAGATTAATAAAGATTGGCAGACATTTTTTTTAATGTGATTTTGTGTAAGCAAGAAACTAATATCTAGTGAGTTAAGTACTTATTTTGGCAACTATATAATTTAGAGTTGCTAAGTGTCAATCCTTATAATCCTTACTTTCTTTTGAAAGAAAGATTGAAGTGTATACAACATTCTCTATATTTGTAGTTGTATCATTCAATTGTTGGAGGGTGAATGTATAGTATCATCTCTAACCTGAGTCATCTATTTAATGACTTTTTCTAAAGTAGTCCATCTTAATTTATTAGCTTATCTTGCAACAAGATAACATGTAAGCAAGCCTATTTATTTTTTCCTCCTTTTTATTATACCTTTTTGGGATGCTATCCTCCTTGATTGCCTTAGTTTTCATTGTAAAAGTGAATTATTTATTGTAGAGCATAGTTAAATTATCCTTTGAAAATTATAATTCACCATTGCTCAACAAACATTACATTAATTTATATAATAGAAAAGATAACAAATTTCAATTAGTTGATTTATTGATGTAAGATTTTAGACTTCAATATATCGTACAAGTTAGTGAGCCAATTGTTAACTGTATAAACATTAATTATATGTTATACAACTCACTAGTAATTTAATGTCACAAATTTTCTTATATAGGTATCACACACACATACACACATATATTGCTATACTGTGTATTAATTATCAGTTAATTGATATAAAGATATATGATTTTAGCCTTCAAAATATTGTACAAGTTAGTGAGCCAAATTATTGGCTATATAAGCATTAATTATATGTTATACAACTTACTAATAATTTAATATCATAAATTTTCTTATATAGTTATCACACACACATACACATATATAATACTATTGTGCATTAAGCATCATATCGGTATTCTAATAGAAATTATCAGAAATTATGTAATAATAATAATAATGAAACGGGGGCAATAATTTGCGAAATCATTTTCTTTTGACATGTATTGTATAGCAAATTTATTGTATAGTTAATATGTATATTACTATAATATAGATTATACAACATACTAGGAGTCCATTATAAGTTGTAAGAACTTACAATAAAATTAGGTATGATGTAAGAGTAAGCTTTAGTCATATTCTTAATGCTAACATAATCAATTGGCATACATGATATGTCACCAATGTTATTTTAGTTATGAGAAACGTATACATTTACTCTTCAATGTTTATATATTTCTCTTGTTGAATCTTCATTCTTTGTTTTCTTTTTCCTTTTTCGCTCTTTAATCTAAATCCTCAATGTTTTCCAACTTTAGCAAAAAGAAAAACATCTTTGACGTGTATTAACTTTTAATTGGCTTAGAGGTAACGAAGTAAGATTGCTAGATTTCACATACTTCTTTTGCAACCTTTTCTACTCTTGCTTTCTTTTTGTTCTTTATATTTTTTTTTTATTGTTTTTGATCCTATAATACTATCAATATTAATAATATCATTTTTAATTACTTATGTAGCCAAGTATATTTGATAATATTATTTTATTTAACTAATTACCATGACTTAAATAAAATCGAACATATATTGAAAGTCCATGATTATGGTAGTTTTAATCGAGTCTACGTCACTACAGAGTCAAGCATACGATTGATCGTATTCATATATAAATTGATTGATATAGAAACAAAGAGATATAATTACATCTATAGGTGGATGGTATACTTAGATTGTGGCGATCTTTATTGGTGCATTGGGTGGCTTAAAAAGTCATAGCTAGATGTCTCAAGAGTTTATGCCTAATGATGTTGTGATTGTTAGAAAAAGATTATGGAGGATGACATCTCATAATAAGAAGTGTTGTAATTGAGAATGGGATGGAAGACACTGGAAACCTAAGTAGAACCATTTGAATCAACTAATTTAACTATAGTTACTTTAACTAAAAGAATGAGGTGTTTTGAATACACTAATAGATTGTGGTATTATAGTTAGAATCGGTCAAGATATTGATTTAAGCGTTAATTGTGCGATTGAATTTAATAAAAATAACTTAGAGAAGGCAATATTGGCCCATTTACTGAGAATGCCACTAAGACCATAAGGGAATGTTTCATGCAATGTTTCATGTTATGCCCAAGTCTTGTCTAGATGAGTACTTATGTAAATTAGGACAAGTATGTGAGTACTGTGGCAATTCTATTTTTGATTAAATAAAGTGTGAATACCATAGATTAAGAATTCTATATTGCATTCTTAGACATTCTAAGGACTCGCATTCATTCACTTCATTTGTAAGTTAAAGAAAGCACAACTTATGAGCATGTTTATTTGATGTTGTTTAAGATAACAACTCCCTATTAAAATCTTGATGAGTCATTATCTTCCCATAGTTCCATAATTGTCGTCCTTCTTATGCTCACTCTATAAGATCTTCCTTGTGCCCTTTTTTTCTTAATCTTAATTTAATTTCTATGATTACAATAGTGAGATTTGTTAGCTTAGTCACTACACTATATCCTTTACATTAAGTATGTGTAGGAGAATCTTAAGTACTTTTAATTGAAATATCTAATCTTTCTATAGTATTGGGTAATCTAATTAATAAAGTTAAAACCCAACTTTAAGTTGGCAAATTTATGCTTCTATCTTCATTCACTAAGAGGTTAGTGGTTGCATTTCAAGATTCTAGCTAATTAGGGTAATGGACTCTTAGTTGGAGAACCATTTGAACAAAGGAGGGCTCCATGTGCCTTATGTCTAACAACAAAATAGACAGGGGTGAGTAGTATAGCCAGGAGGTTATTTGTAACGACCCTAAAGGAGGTTTAGTAGGATTGCTTAAAATCTTTATATCACGTGTGTATTTATAATATAAAAACTACCTTATAAGTCAAATATTGCAAAAAACCTTTAGGAGAAGGGGTACCTCCTTATCTAACTAATTAGTTACTATGGCTTTCAATATGTAATTTATTAACTTAGCATAAAATATAAATAACTATGGATGCTCAAGATTCCATAGTTCATCAGAACTGCAAACTATCGATATCCCTTACCAAATAATAAGATAGGGTATATCAATTTTGTAAATTACAGCAATTACGAAATATTGTAGAGCCTTAACGTATAAATACTTTCTATTTTTACTCGTCTATTATTCTACTAGCTAGAACGCTCTACACTTGAGTCCTAACCCAAATCCCAACTTTTAGTTAACTTGTAAAAGAAATTATAAGGGGATAAGCTACATTTAACTTAATGAGATATTCTTCTTATTATACCTTTCAAGAAAAAAGCAAGTAAGTTAAATTAACAACCATATGAATGCAGACAAATTATATGCAATGCAGCAAACATGTATATATAGCTTATAAACCTTATGGGTTTATAGTAACTGAAAGTGGAGTCGAATAAGTGAGTTACTAGATAATCACTAGAACCACTCAAATATAATAATGAAAACCTTAAATAAAAAGGATCAAACCTTAAACGTTAAGCCTAAACCTTAGGGGAGGTAAAACCTTAAAACCCTAACTATACACGTAAAACCCTAAAAATCTTAATACTCGAGAAGCCTTAGAACAATAACAAAACCTTAAGAAGATTGTTAAACGCCAATTAGATAACCAAGAACCTTAATACAGTAAAGAAATCCTAATCATAAGGTTATATCAATCATTAAAAGTAATTGAACTCATTAATCACTTAAAACCTTAAGTTCCAAGTACGTATGCAATCCAATAACCATAAATAGATACTAAACCCTAAGGAAAACCTTAGGTATACATGCCATAATTACATGAAACTATCCTAATTATACTTAATCACTATTAATTTTCTTAAGTAAATCTTAATCTATAACCAACTCTCATTACATTTTAATTAATAACAAGTTAAACCTAGTTAAAGACTAGATTACAAGGAATTAAATGGGCATCAAAATATCATGTACTTTGGGGAGACAAGATCTTTCCTTAATTGGCAAAAAGGCAAAAAGTATTATGGTCCCAAAAGTAGCCTTGTACTTCCTTCCCAAAATACCCAAATCTTGTCCCTCTCTCTTCTCTATGTTTCACCAGCCACTCCCCTTCCCTATTACTCTCATTTTCTTATTTTCAAAGCTCATTCACTTACTTAAAACACTCTCTCAAAAAAACCCCTTACATTTAACTTGAAAATGCATTCCTCACTTCTCCTGTACACTTCACTGCCCCACCCTCTAACTTTACCACCACCCTACCAAATCCACCATCCTTAAGTACCACGCCACCCTCACATACCCCACTCTATGGCCAACCAACACCTACGCAAACCTCATCATCCAAAAGCTATTGACCACCCTTGAAAGACAAGCAATACTCCAACTTCGGTAAGTTAGCTAAGCTTAGTTAACCTTGATTTTTCTTAATTTTTATGTTACTATCTTACATTTTAGGCACTTACATCTTTATGTACATCTATGTCTTAGGAGTTTAGGATGTTTTAGTTAAGAGCAAACATGATTAATGCAAAAAAAAAAAAATGCTATTTGGCTAGAGTTTCAACACTAACATGTAGAGTAGTTGAGAGTCTTGTTAATTCTAGAGTAAAATCAATAAGAAAAACCCTAAACCCCCACTTAACCAAGGGTGCCACCACCTTAAGGACCCCTATTGCATTTGTCATCATCATATTATGTTATGATAGTGGCTATAAGTAAGTAAAAATGTTGTTTTGATCAAGAAAAACACCATAAAGCTAGTGTTGAATGAAGAAAAGAATAGAAACCTTAGGAGACTAAGTTGGACGCCACTAGCATGAGGAGCTCAAATCTGAAATTTTTGGTTTACTAACTTAATGACATGATTATTTAGTTTTAAGTATGATTTAGAACTTGATGAAATAAGCTAAGTAATGTAATTAGGGTTTAGGACCATAAACTAGCTTTGTTAGTAATTAGAGACTTAAAAATAGTATTAAAGGCCACCTTAATAACCAAGATCAGATCTATAACCTTAGATAGAATGGAAAAAACTTAAGGCCAATACTAGGCTTAGGCCTAAAAAGATAGGTATGATTAGGCTTAAGGTACAAAATTGCAAAATGAGCTCAAAAAGCTTTAAGAAAACCAAAATACAAGCCCAAATAATATATGACTAGATATGAACCTAACTTAAAAAGACTCAAAGGAAGATAGTCAAGAGGCTTACTAAACCCAAAGGCCCATTCAAGACATCCCCTATAGGTCCCTCAGTGAGTTAAGGCTCTAAACTTAAGAAAAGAGCTTGTTTAGGTCTATAAGAACAACATCAAGGCCTAAGAAGGAAATTGAAAGTATTAGGAAGAAAAACCTCACTTAAATTACTTAAAAGTAAGCCCAAAATACTAAGTGTAAGGCCTAATATAAAAAACTAAGCTTAAAGCCCAAAGTAACCAAACTCATACTTTCGACTAATGAACTAATTGGTCCTAAAACGAAACCTTGCCAATGCAAACGCCCAAAAATAATCCCACCAAATGAAAGAACCCTCAAAATTTGTTACTTTCTTATTTTAGTTAAGTTATTTCTTTTTATTTTAACTTGTTTATACATCTTATTTTGATCACCTAGCTAAAAAGGGAATTGATATAATCTAGTAATTAGTTTTCTATCCCTGTGAATACAACTTAGTCTCACTAATTTTTTTTATTACTGCACACACGATCCAATATTCTTATTGGTATAAATTACGCTTTTTAAAAATTATACGTATTAAGTTCGACATTGATTCTTCTGAAAAGCAAGATTCTTTTCTACTGCCAATGTAAAGATAAGTTGGTATGGATTCGCCTTGATCCATCAGAATGGTAATATTTAAATTCCGTTGTCAATGGACTCAATTAAATTAATTGTGCTTAAATAAATAATAGAGTATGTGGATGATTTGAATAGGAGTCTTAACGCCTAATAACCTAAGGTTGTTAACTACTCTACTAAAAAAAAAAATATATCCTCTAATGAAAATCAATACTAAGGGGATGATTAGGGTATAGATATATGTAATATTTATTTACCTTGAATTTACATTGTTACATGAAATACCATTCTATTGCACATATATATTTAAAATCAATTTTCATTTTTATAGAAAGGCAACTTTTGGGTTAAAATTTATTTGATATTTGCACTTAATTATATTTTATCATTTATGAACTTTTAATTTTGCTGGTCATTATCCAGATTTCTTTTCGACAGCCATTAGAATTAAATTTTCTTGCTCCAGTTTCGTTCTTGCAGTATTATCTCAGCATTTTGCTCCAGCTTTATTGTTCTTGTTTTAGGTATTCTTCATTTTTGTCTCCGTAAGGCAACTTGGCATTAATAGATTTTATTTCATAAAATCTTTTACCCATTCATTCTCCTTAGTCATTATTGCTTCATTACTCTCCTAGAGACATCAACTGCATTAGCATGTTGCATTTGTATTTCTCACTTTTTTTTTTTATTTGTTTTATTTACGTACCGGAGGAATAGAGTTTCAGTTCAAGCTATCGCCCTACACATGGAATTGGAATTGACCTGGAGTGTATGCAACAGTCCATGCGTGTAAGCCATATATGCAAACGATGTCTACTGGTCATCACTACTTCAACTTTGAACTGGGCAACCTCACTGCATGCGTTGGTGACAGTACTTTTATTTAAAAGCTTGTTCTGAGTATTTCTTTCTGTTGTTCTGGTTAGTCTGGCTAGATATTGTGTGATTGTCTTGTTTTAGTTTACTGCATTTCATTGTGATAGTTTGTTTGGTTTTTGTTGTTTCATTACCCTTTCATCATAGTGTCACGGTCTTGTTAAGCATCATCACCGTGGAGCTACTGCCGTTATTTAGTATTTCATAAGTGAATTTGATCGTATTTTAAGTGATTCTTTCTCTAAGAAAAAAAAAAAAAAAAAAAATCCGCATTACAGTTCCTCTTTAAGGCTTCTCATGTTCTGGGCCATTAGGATAGACTTCATGACACTAGCACTGCGTCAATTGCACCACAATTTTCTTGTTTCCAGGTTTTCAAGTTCTCATCATTGTTCATGGCCCTTTTGACGTGTTGCATTACTTCCATGTGCACTTGACTTAGTTTCCTTCTAATGTTGGAGCTTTAATTATTCATCTTCACGTCAACTTTGAGTTTGCTGAATAGATTTGTTATAGCCTTTTTCTACCAGTAACCCAATTGCATTGAGTCCTTGTCAACGTACTGGAACATTGTAAGTTTACGTAACCACTAGCATTTAGCTTAATATTTTCCATTTTCTTTACAGGAAAAAAAAAAACTGAAATTCCTAAAAGAGAAAAAAAAGGGAAGTTTACATTTAACATAGATTTTTCGAAAAGAAAAAAAAAAGATTTTGAATGTCTTTTACATTATTTTTTTTTTGGTTAATATCACGTTTGGTAACTGAACTTTATCGAAATATACAATTTAGTACCTATACTTTCAAAAGTTTAATTTAATACCTAATTGAAATTTTCACTGTCATTTTTACTACCATTTCATTTTTACTATCTCACCTAACTCTGTTAGTATCCGTTAGCTGATATGGCATAAATCAACACATGGCAATAGCATAGGCTAACACATGGCATGACACTTTGTTAGTATGCTGACATGGCATAAAGTAATAACTGACAATTAGAAGGAAAAGCAATGAAAATCGTCTCATGCAAATTGCACCCTGACGTTCATGGCCATAACCACATGTTATGTTATGTTATGTTACAATAAATTAATTACTTAACAATCAGTAATCTTAGTAATTTATTATTTAAAGTCTTGCAATCTCTGACTTGCAAGACGGTTTTCATATCATGGGTGCACACATGTTATGGAAATTTTAGGTAATCCTACTAGGCCCTCTTTAGGATCCTGACAATTAGTAGCTGTACATTTTCTATGAAGATTAACGTGTTAACTAATTAGAGGTTATGAGTGTGTTATTCTTTGAGTAACATTAGTGCTACTTATTGCTGTAAACACAAAGTTGAATAAGAAAATGATTGATTTAAGTATTAACACTGGTATTGGAGATGACAATAATGGAGTTATTTACTATGGTCGATAAATCACCCTTAAAAGTTCTTATGAGGGGATTGATGAAGTAACTAATATGATAGCTAAACTAACGTGAGTAGATCATGCATTTATTTCACAACCTGTTAGCAACAATCAAAACATTCCCCAAGCTGCTCCTAAAGTTGGAGGTGCTCTACAAGATGCTCAACCGATATGAGGACAACTCTTAGCTTGATAAGTCTAAGTTAGAGGAGTAGGAGACAATGTATGAAGGAGGATAGATTTAGGAGGAATGGAAGAGGAAAATGAGGAAGGGTATGATGAAGTAGAAGAGAGAGCACGTATACCCCAAGCCACTAACCATTTAAAGCTTTAAATTCCAAGCTTTAATGGTTTTGGAGATGTGGATGACTATCTCAACTAGGAAGAAAAAATGGAACGAATGTTTGACTACTATTAATATGAAGACCGTGAGAAGGTAAGGAGTGATGCTATAGAGTTCTCAAGTTATACTATAATGTGCTAGAGAAACTCTCAAATGATGAGAAGACAAGATAGATATCGAGAAGTCAATACTTAGCCTGAGATGAAAAGAGTTCTTAAGCAAGGTTTGTACTAGATACCTATTTACATGACACTTTTACTCGACTCCAAGAACTGAAGCAAGGAAACCACATTGTTGATGAGTATGTGTGAGAATTCCTAATGCTTATGATCCGATGCAAGGTTAGTAAACCTTCAGCCCGTATGGTATTTAGATTCATGACTAGATTAAGGTTAAACATACGAGATGTAGTAGAGCTACAACATTTTATAACTTTGGATGAAGCTATAAAAATTGCTCAATGAATAGAAAGACAGAGAAGGAATAGGTTGAATCAACTACCAATGAGCCAACCTGTTCAACCCAACCAACTTAGTCAAGGAAGTCACCAAGCTTTTTAGGGTTTTAGGGCTAGGGTCAAGATTTTGGTAATTTTTTATGGTTTCATGGGCATTTATTTAGGGGTTTTAAGAGAAATTTTTAGAATTATCTCTTAAAGTTTTTTATTAGGCCTTAGGTTTACTTTTATAGACTAAATTAGGTCTTTTTTGCTATTTTTTTATAGTAACTTCAAGTTGGGCCTATGGAAGCTCCTTTAATTGTTTTATTAAGTCTGTTGGGTTTCTAATTTACTTCTTTTAAGTTCTCTTAAGCTATTAGTCAAATTCTTTTTGTTGAATTATAGGCTTCATTTTTAGGCCTTTTTAATGAGATTTGCACCTAGCTTTCACTCTAGCGTCCAAAGCCCAACTTTATGTGTTCTTTTGGGCCTTAATTCATTGTTGGTCTTTTAAATACTTCATTTTTAATGAGTGCCCAAATCTTGTGGTTATTATTTATTAGGCTTTAAATCAAGTTGTTAAAGTCTAAATCACATTTTAAGCTTCTAACACAACTTTAGCTTACTAAACTTTATTAATTAAATCCCAAATCTAAATTATCATTAATTAACGATGTCATTAAGCTAATAAATGAAAAGTTGCAGTTTAGTCTAGTTTTAAGAAATGGCATCCTAAGTGGTTACACTAGGGCTTCTACCACAAGTGACTTCTCATTTTAGTGCACCTTATCTATCTCTAAACTAGGTTTTTCACTAAAGGAAGTTAATATCATCAACAACTAAGTGATGGTCATGAAGAAAACATCCACCACAAGGGGCAGCATGCAAATGAAATTGGGGTTCTTAGTGTTTTCTCGACTTCTTTTCAAGTTACTCACATAAAACTATCTCCTATACTTCTAGAATGCAAGTAATAGACTAGCTAAGTACATAAATAAATGTATGATTATATGGCTTTAAAATGACATGTACATGATAATAACATATTTATGTAGTATTTGTAATCCTAAACTCTCAAGATATTATGGGTGTAGCTTATATGAATAAGAAATTTAAGTTGGATGAGTTTTACCTTAAGCTGGTTTGCATAAGTTCCAACTTTTCTACTCAAAAACGAAGTTGAAACTTGCTCCTTTGAAAGCAAATGTTTGTTGGTAAGAAATTAAGGTATGTGTATGATCTTTAGGTTTTGGTGGTTTGGGATTTCATGGTATGTGGTGGTGGCAATTGTAAAAGGCACTAAGGTACACAAAGGTGTCCAAGAGTACTTCTTGGTTTTCCTTCCTTTTTCCTTTAATTTTTATTTAGGTTTGTAGAGAGGGTTTTCTAAGAGTGAAAATTGAGTCAAATGAAGGTTTTGAAGGGGTGAAATTACAAATGAAGAAGGTAGGATAAGAGAGACAAAATATTGCTTTAATTAGTTAAAAAGGTACAACAATTAAGGGGAGACCACTTGCTTCTTGACCCTTTACTTAATTTGGCTAAGGTTTGTCTTAAAATATCCAAATTATCTAATTAGCTTTTTTGTCTTGTCTCCTTAAATGATCTTATTCATTTCTTAATTAAAAAGACTAGGGTTAATGGATGGATTAAATGGTAATTAAGCTAATTAAACACAAGTATACTTAATTAGGTAATTTAGGCCTAATTAACGTCAATTTGTAATATAAACATCTATATGAAACTAGATTCTTAAATTGGATTGATTTTCTCAAATTTTTTCTTATAAATTAAAGTTTATCGAGGTAAATCTTAATTATTCGACATGTATTGTAAAGTCATAAAGCACTCCATAGAGATGAACTCATACCATAGTGCTAAGAGACTAAAGTGAAGGGAAAAGAAATAACTGGATCAAATAAAAATATTAATTCAATTGAGAATTATAAGATAATGCCATTACTATCCATAATCTTATAGAGGAAAAATATATATATATATATATATATAGATATATGTATGCATGTATGCATACATATAACTTAGGTATAGTTTATGAACTATATTGGCATGCTCTTTACTATGTCTCTTAATGGACTAAATGTAAAATGCCCCTCTATCTTTCTAATGAAATAAACAATATAATTTTCAAAGTTAGAATAATATTCTTTTAATTATGTAGATGTAGGGTTCGATGGGATCAATAACATGCATGCCGTATAAGTAACATGCCACACTACATGTGGTTTAAGAGAAGTGAAGTGGGAATGACACCTTAAAAGATGATTAAATGAGAACAAAGCAGGGAGGAGGAATAGGTAATCTTAATATCTCAGATGTATAAGTGACAGACAAGGCAACCTTAGGGATCTCAAGCGTTCACCTTGTAGCTTAAGTAAATAAAATCGATTTTTTACTTGAATTGCTTATTTGATCTGAGAGAATAGAGGTTTTACAAGGTAATATTATTTCTCCATTCTCTCCAAGTGTCCCAAATGAGGAGAAAAGGTTAGATATTTATAGGCTCTTAAGCATGATAGCGTCCACCAAATTATCTAAGTGATCAACAAATGAGATGAAGCTTAATTAGTTCATGGTTATCCTGAATGAGCTGACTGATGGGTTCAAAGCTAATAGCCTTCCTCTTAAGAAATGTCGAAGGCAAACAGACCAATCCAACTATCCCTATTTTGAGCTCACCAAGTCAAATTTGCCTATATCATTGTAATTACAAATCAGACTTTTTAAGCCTTACCACCTAATCTAAGGAGTCAAGCTCAATATATATCTTAATATAATAATTTTCAACCCTCTACAGTTTGCCCCTAACCAAAATTCTTAGATAAATTGCAAGTATTTTAAGTATCAATTATTACTTTTGAATAGCTAGGTCGCTATTCAACACACATGCATTGTGAAGAGTCGCATTGCTACTAAATGAACTCACACGGCTAAAGACTTCATTTAGTTGATAGATTGGAGCATATAAACCTAGCACCAATACTATATATTTACTTATTATATTCGTCAATGGACAAGCTTGTGGTATCATTTAATTTGCACGCATCACTTTTAGTTTGATGAAATGATATTGGCCCCATGGTAATAAATCTTCTCTGTTGGCGGCTTCCCTCCTTTTTTTTTTTTTTCTTTTTCAAGCTAATTTTTCTATGCGAATAATTTATCTCATTGAATTACCCTCCATATACTAAGTTTCACATTAGTAACTTGAATAAATTCCCCAGTTTGGTTTGTTAAGATTATTTTTGAGCTATTTTCTTCAAAATTTCTCCATAATTTTTTTTAACGACTTAAAAGTATCCGGACTGAGTCTACTTGATTCCATTTGTCTTCGATATCGAAGAATATTTATCCTTATGAAGAAAAATCAGCAATTATATTTATATATATATATATATATATGCACCTTTATCACTCATCCCTCCACGGCTTCGAGTAGTAGTTCCAAATATTCTTCATATTAAAAAAGAAAAAAGAAAAAAAGAAAAAAAGCCCTTCTAAATCAAAATCATCCATCGACGAATAATGAATAGATCAATTATGGAGTATTCTGCCCACAAATCTCCGTTAGCTTAAAATAATTTATATATGTCCTTTGTCATGTAAAGAATCATGGTGCCATATTAATGAACATATCAATTAATATCGACAGCGACCAACATATTTTGCCTTGCCCGAAGGTACTGAGTCTTTAATAAAAAAATATATAGCCTCATCATTTTCTTCGAAGTTCCACATATATGTATATATATTCATCTATATTATTAAAGTTGATTGGGCTTTAAGTAATCGTTATCTTTATTTAACGAAAAAACTAATAACAAAATAAATTATTAAATTTACTTACTTCTCTTTCTCTCTTCTTATTTATTTCTCTACTTACTTTTATATTCAATTTTTCCTCTCTCCCACTTTTCTATTTTCTTTCATTAATTGCACCATATATCTCTCTCTCCAATAACTTACATACCTCAATAGAGATAATTGACAACTTTTCTTTATTTTTATATATCTTATAGGTTTCATGTTTTTATTTTTCGTTTTATATCTTACTTGATAAAATACCGAAAAGATTAAAAAAACAATCAAAAAAATTTGTTATGTTTATTTTTTCCCTAAAATGCATTATATGTTATAAATAGTGTAGATTAAAATTTTAATTTAAGAAATTTATAAAAATGAATGTTCTCAATATCGATAATAATATAATCATATATTTAGCCTTTCTCTAAATACATTATATATAATTATATGTAATATATGATTTCAATAGCAAATATAATTAAGCCAAATGCCTTATTAAAGAAAGAGGGAATTCTTAAAATAACTTTTCTAAAATCATGTATCCTTTAGTTTTAATATACATCAATTTGTTTTATGAATATTAATTTTTTATTTCTTCAATACACAATATGATAATAACATAATCATATATTTTCCTTTTCCCTAAAATACATATGTTATAAGCAATGTGATTGATATTTTTAGTTTAAAAAATCTATGAAGGTAAACGTTCTCAATATCAATATTAACATAATCATATATTTACCTTTTCCCTAAAATTTTCATTTCTTCAATGCACAATAAGATAATAATATAATCACATATTTTTTTCCCTAAAATACATTATTTATTATAAGCAATATAGATAAATATTTTAGTTTAAGAAATATGTGAAAGTGAATGTTCTCAATATTGATAATAACATAATCATACATTAATTATTTTATTGGGAAAAATGAAATTATATGATGAAGACTTTTAGTTTTTTTAATGTAAATTACGAAAATGTAATCACAAGATTACTAAATCAACAACTATGTTGAAATATGGACTAAACAATTTTTTCTTTAACTAGGGAAACGTTTGTGTTCTTAAAAAAAGGCTTAAAAATATATAATAAAAATAACTAATTTAAGTGAAAACACTTCATATAATCAATAAATTCCAAAATTTTTTAAAAATTGATTATTAAAATTGAAAATTTTACAATCTAATGGAAAAAAAATGAAAACAAAATCTTAAAGAACTTCAATTTAATTTTTTTAACATAAGCATCGCGGGTACACCGTCTACTAATATATATTGGGATCGATAAATGAAAAATTACCCCAACAAAGCAACAAATTTAAATACTTTGATATCTTTGCTAAATATACTCCAAATCCTTTTCAAACCTTTACTTGGCCATTAAACCTTCAACTGAAATTTAAATCTTTCAATATTTATCTTTTGATTTCATTGCTTCAGCTATATATATCAGTCACTCATCGACTTTACTTCTATCAATCGGTGAGTTCTCTCCTTCCTTTTTTTTTTTTTTTTCATTTCTCGGCTTAATTTCCCGCATCTTCTCATGTAGGTCAGTTGTTGAAAACATTAGCTAATTGCATTGTTCAATCGAGAGTGGTGGGAACTTTGTCTAGCCTCAAGATCTCGTCTTGCACTTGTTTGTGAAACAATCGTCATCAGGTTTACTTCCTTTACATTCACGCTCTAAGAACATGATTGAATGCTTCTTGCTTCTGTACCGAATTCCTCCATGCGTAATATTTCACCCTTTATGTATTGTCAAACTGTTCTCCCCTTTTCTTTTATACATACATATATATAACTCACGTTTCTACTGTCATTATCACAATTACGCATATGCTAAGCTAGGGTGTTGTTTAGACGTGACTCTGCCCCAATCAGTCAACTTGCTGGTAATTAGTTCAATCAATCTTTGTTGTAGGATCATTACCGACGACCGCTAGTATTTGATAACCGAAGAGCCACTCAACATGCCTTGTTCTTGTTGGTCGCTGCCTCTATCATTTTTAATGAAATATCGAGTTTAACATAGGATAGAGATGCTTTGATCCACGAACCACCCGTAATTCACTTGTTGCACGTATTCTGTTGGATTTAATATGCCTCAAAATCATTCTTCAAGAACATGTGACATTCCTCGATTTGATGTGTTTCAAAAGACACTTCTCATCTTGTCTGCATGAATTATTATACTTAGTCGTGTAAGCACTGTGTCAAATTTTTCTGGCATGTGTTAATACTAAGACATGAGTAGACATTGATAAGTTGAGGGTACGAACATGAACTCGCAAGAATCTATTTGCAATTTTCTTTTTTTTAAATGAAAACTTGACTTGTAATCATACTTCCCATGCATATCTTCTTCAGAAATCAGCACCTAACAAAAACAATGATGAATCCAAATCTTTTTTCAATATCCAAATATGTTCATTATCATAATGCTTTAAATCTTAAACCATCCTACCGAATATCACCAATCTCACTTAAATCTTGCCAAATCTCAACTCAAACCTTCAATTATATATCCTCAAAGGCTTCATGTCATAATATATATATATCTTCATGCCGCCAATTTCGCTTTTCATTCGAAGTTCACTCGCTCGACTGTTGCCATCCTCGCAACGAAGAACGAGTGCAAGAGAACGAATCAATGGGTCGAATCTCTGTATTTTGTATAACGGGTAAAGGCATCGAATCACTAATTGTCATATTTGCCCATCAAGCTGGCAGTGAGCTGACAACGATTATAAGCAAACAACAACATACGCTCCCTTTTCTTTTCTTTTAAAATCCACTACTTTATTCCTCACGCTTCTTTTTTTTATTGTTTCTTTCCTAGGTGACGGAAGAGAATCTGTTCGCAAGTACGCGACCAGCACTCATTGGTCACAGCGGCAAGGAATTGGGAAAAGAAGAAAAAAAATACAAAAATACAGCATCTGAAAAAATAATCTCAAAAATACTACACTCAGTATAAATCGAAATCGTCTCTTCAAAACACAATTTCAATACACATCTACTCAAGAGATTATCTCAATACAAATTATTTCTACACACCCACGTTTTATTTTTTCATCCATCCCTCCACTTTAAATTTAGTTGAGCCTATATACAATTGCAATTGAAAACTGCATTACCTTAAATTTATTAGAGGCCATGCACAATTTTAGTTGAAATTTTAATTGAAAACGTATTCGGAACGTGATATTCAATAAATAATTATTTTTTTTAGTCAATTGGAATTATATCTAATTATTTATTTGTGAAATATTCGATTTTGTCCAATTTCACTGCTACATAGATATGCGTTTTGAATCAATATCGAAGATTGTTAATAACTTTAAATTATAAAGAAATGAAATCATTGAACGAAATGTAAGTAAACTGTCAAAATAGCTAAATAGTATTTCGAAAATAAATTAGAAGTGAAATATATAAAGCTAATGACATCGACATCATCATTAAAGCAATAGTCTAGCATTTTAAGGTCCTGCATTGTCTTGTGGCTGAACCATCTGAGCCGCATCCAACTATGTGATCTATCCATCCATGCATGGGACCAAAGAAAGGTGCATTTGTGTAACTCCTTTGTCCATGCTGTACTGAAGATCTCTAATCAACCTCCTTAATGATACAAGAGAGGTATAAAACTGACTAGTGGAGGTCTTTCTAACGACATGGGTGTGACATATAGAATCACCAAAGCTCTCCCCAAGGAATGGCTTGCGGAACTCAAATCTAAGTAGCCTAGGAGATGCTGGCAGCAAGAAGTATGGAGGAGAAGTATTGTCACGAATCTCTACGTCAGGCTATCTATGTCCTCGACTCCTAACTCGACAATAACCACGTGCCTCACGACCCCTACCTCTCTGTGGCTCGTTCAGTAGAGAGTCGTCTTCATTGCCATCTAGACTAAGTGGAGCTGGGTCACCTAAGTGAACCCTAACAATCCCTAGATAAAGTTATCTACTCAATGCTACTCAGATAATATGTCCTCATATGACATGTGCAACACTCTACGTACAAAGTCCGCCTACATTCCGAACGCAGAAGTTTAAGTTGCATATAAATTGGAAAATAAAAGTGTAAACAAAAAAGCAACTATAAGTACTATATACATCCAAGAAGCTCCAGACCAGCCGATATATCTACAAGTAACTCACTAGTACCAAGGGACATAGCCAAGATGTACACTAAGCGATGGTCAAACCTGAGCTATCCAGTTTTGGCAATCCTCCCATTATGCAATCTAAGCTGCATGGTGGGTCACCCAATTTATCTCCTTCTTGCCCCTCAGGTCGATATCGTGTAAGGCACGTCCCATATCAAGATGGGTTAGGATCTCCTACATCCCGCCAAACTTCGAGCCACACTATTAGGATAATGCATCTCCATGATGTGGAAGCATACAAGCGATACACGGGATAGCCATATGTCACTCCTATGCCGACAATAAGCTAGCAATCTAGCAACATCATCGTGGTCATATGGGATCCAAACAACCTAAATTGATGATCAACAAATGAGAATAAAAAAAGTAACAGTTACTAAATGAATAAGAAGAACAGTTTCGGTAAATATGCACCTGCTCTAGATGCTGGTGATCAAATGCATCTCTATACTATCTAACCGTGTGTGTAGATAGCTCAGTTACGTCAAAGCCCATCCCCCATCAACTCATAAGAGGTTAACCATCGATAGTTGTCATAATTCGACAACGTAAAGGGGCGATGTGTAGGAAATGCTCTCATGCTTACACCTATAGAATCACCAATAGACTACTAATCTCTCCCGCATCAGCCTTTGAAGATAGGCACAACTGGTAGTATAGCCACACCAAGCAAGCTACTCCCCACACATATTGCCTGCTCATGGCAAGGTCTAATAAGAGAAGGAGGAGCATAAGGTGTACGACATTATTAGACTTGTTTAAGAATAGCATACCCCGAATCAACTACATGATATGTGCCCTTGTAAGCATTATACCGTCTCCTTGTCCGCATGAAAAGGCAAATCGGTGAAGTTTTCCTTCAACCACGACAACTTCAATCTAGCACCCTTAAAACTACTCTCTAGTGGGCGAATTCCTAATAAGCAATGACATATTTCGACCCATCCAATAGAAGTCGTAACTTCAGTAACTGCATCGCTATCAATTGGCAAACCTATGAGCAAAAATATATCCTATTGCGTCATCATCATCTTACTAGTATAGAAGTGAAACATATGTGTCTCCTCCATCCATCGCTCAACCGAGGCAATAGTCAAGTGCCAATCCAACTGTATGAAGGAAACCTAGCACGCACCAATTAAGCCTGACTGCTCTGAATACAAGATTATACGTGGATCTATCAGGATCTCCTGGCCATTCTGATGCCTAAATATCACCTCACGTCTACGGTACTTAAGCTGGTAGTCTTCTTGTAACTAAAGAAGAAAAAATATTATTACAATTAGTATAGGAAATGGAACAAATCGCAAATATGTTTTCAATTTACCATTCCTTACCTGACTATCCAACACTAACTCGGATCTATGAGATGACTACAAGTGAAGTAATGACCTATCTGTTGGTCTTGGATCCATTTGCTCCTGCAAGTATAAAAGAGGAAAAAAAATCTATAAGCTTACTAGAGAACTCATATGATAAAAACAAAAAGTTAGAAAAAATAACTACTTATTAAATACACTGCCATATGTATAATCAATAAATATTATCATGAGTTTTTTCACATTCAATAAGTAAACTACCGGTAGATCCACTCAACGTTAGTTATCTTCCTCGCTACGGACGTCCTCTCCTATTATATCCATCCCCACCACATAGTCCACAAGTGTAAGTTAACGGTCCCTCCCGAATGTCCATTTTATTCTGAAATTGTTTCTCCTGTGGCCTGCTTAGATTCCTAACCCTGTCTAATGTTGTAACTAGATGCCACATAAGAATGTTAAGATATGACCAACTAGACTTATCAGCACAGGGCATGAAGGAACGTGCGTATATAAGTAGCTGATTTTGCATCATGTACCAATACCCAATATGTGTAATATAATCCGTGCTCATTTTTTCTATAACAGCTATAGTGTATGAGTATGGAATTTTGTATGTTTACCACTTATTGCAAGTATACTATGCTGTCCTAAGGGTGACCATGTGACAGTTCTCTCCTTTTTGACCATGTGACAGTTCTCTCCTTTTTGCCCATGCGCCATTAGTCTAGGTGTTGTTATGACCTCGAATATCTACTCATTGTAGTAAAAAATCATGACCCGATGACCGCTAGCCACTTTGCATCACCTGTCAAACTTTCTCTCCACAAATTTGATCAACACTTTGCCAATGCCCATTTGCTCCACTAACTCGATCATAAGTTTATTGAAGTAGTCATTGCACTTGTAGAAAGTTTTCTTAAGTAGTATCGTAACGATCAAGTTTTTAGCATCATGCAAAGCACTATTATAACTTTCTGCAATGTTGGTTGTCCCATGACCAAACCGAGCTCCATCGTCGTACGCCAGTATCCACATTTTAGGATGTAAGACTCTAAAGTAAGCTCTAGTATGGGGGTTCATAGTCTTGGCCTTGTTATAGTAAGCGCAAAATTTTTGAGGTTATAACTAGTAAGCGACCTTCTTTATCATCTCTTTATAGTCTTTATTCTTAGCTCGAGTGACAACATGTTGTATACAACACCATCAAGGCCAACCTCTTGGCCATACTACATTCTCGCTTTGTACTACAAACTGAATACCAGCATGACGATCCAAAATCAAACATATATCGGTATGATCTCTTATAGCATACGTAAGCACATACATTATGAACCAACTCCAGCTATCGAAACATTCCTCATCAACTAGGGCGAAACCAAGTGGGATTATGTGATTCTAACCATCAACTCCTATCGTAATCAGCAGTTTATGCTTGTACTTCCCATACAAGAATGCTCCGTCGATCATAACTATAGGCCTGCAATGTATAAACGCCTTAATGCACTGTCTGAATGCCCAGAAGACTTTATCGAATAACACATGCCTAGCAGTATCACTATCTCACCATTTCCACTCTATCATAGTACCGAGATTAGCCTTTCGTATCACATTTAGTAGATGTGGAACACAGTATACGATTCTTCCCACTTACCATAAACCTGGTCAATCGCTTTGTGTTTTACTTCCTTAATTCTCTTAATGTGGACAGTATAACCATATTGCTTACAAATAGCCGCCTGCAAGTGTCTTACCTTAACACTTGGTGACTCTTAAACATCCTTAATTAGAAAGTAGGATAGCATGTTTGAGTCCAATTTCGAGTAGTCCTAGCTAATTATGGGATTGAGGCATATGTGTGGACCCACAAATCTAGTTATCACAAAGCATCCTACATGTTGCTTTTTATAAGCTTGAAGTCTCCACCCACAGCTTTTTTCCCAATCAACACATCTGATAGACCATAACGTCTATTCGAACTCCTTCACGATGAAGTCATCGTGGTTCGTAACATGATGCAACCTCATGGTTGTCTGTAGATGTTTTTTACTCTCGAATCGCATGTCTGTCTTCAATTCATCGCTAAAGCTCCATTCACTACTACTTATACTATCATTAGCCACCATTCCATCCCATACACTTGACGTGTAGAAAGGTATAAGTTTCGATATCCCGACTGTGTCCACAGATGTTGATAACCCATGCCTCCAATTGTTCTATCCACGTAACCCTTGTACTTCTTCCACTTCCTATAACCAACATTCACTCGAGCCAACATCCACATTACAATCTGTATCATCCATATCTTCATCAATGTCGGTGAATGTCAATTCATTCTCCACATCAGTATCTCTATTTGACTCATTGGTGATCAAGATATTAGGTTCACTTGACATGCGAGTAGTGCTCGATACATGCCTCGATGGGACCACTCGAGATTTAAACACTCCGGTTTCAACTTGCAGTCTAATATCATCACTATCCGTTTGACATCGTCCTCAACTATAATAGGGGCTATCAATAGTGGGTTCACTTCATGAATTTCAATATATATTTCTACAGAATCACTAACTCCACCATGCCCTACTAAAGAAGTCATCAACTATTGGACATTGTAATCATCGCTAATGGAGATGGCACAGAACGTGTCCCGATCCTACCTACGAGGGGGAATCTATGAATCAACTCAATCCAATGTGTTGTCATGTCAACCTGAAGCCAATTACGTATCATTCCAAGCACCTGGTCATATGTGGCTCCAAATGGAACTTCAACTACTATTCTTTAGCGCCTATCATATCGTACCCCTTCCTCTCCTTCCATAAAATTTCCACCAACATAACAAATCAACCTCATATTATCCATTGTACACCTATTTACAACATCAGTTGCATAAACTTTAGCATATACATGTACAAATACTACCTTATGCTAGTAGACGCTAATTTCTTTTCACAACTAATATTATGAAAGCTAATTAGTGTTATTGCACAAAATATTAGTAAATAATAATATTTATATTATTTGTTGTACCACTAATTTCTTTTCACAACTAATATTATTAAAGCTAATAAGTATAATTAACAACCAATTATCTTATTACTTGTATTATGTAGGAATTTTTCTGATGAAATTACCAATTAAATAATTTTATTAAGTCATCATTCAAAAAATTATATAATACTAATGTCTATGTTATTATTATATCATTATTTCGTTACTCTTTTTCAAAGTACACATACCACTAATAATTATTTCATAGTAAAGTTTAAAAATCTATCTAACGAATATTAAGAATACTTCTTAGTAACATCATTATATATGCATTATAATTTACAATAATTAGTATAATTTTTTTAAAATAACATATCACATACTTAATACAAATCAAAACAAGTATAAAATTACCAATATGCAACAATCTACCATCATGCATCAAGTGATAATACTATTTCTTCGAAAAACATATACTTAAAACGAATCAAAACAAGTAAAAATCATATTTTTTCATAGTAAAGTTTAAAGTAACATATCACATACAAACGTACAGACTTGTCCCAAAAATATCACTATACAATAATGTATCATTATGTATTAAGTTATAACACTATTTCTTTGAAAAACATATACTTAAAACGAATAAAAATCATACTTTTTCGTAATAAAGTTTAAAATAACATAGCACATACAAACGTACACGCTTATCCCAAAAATTATCGGTATACAACAATGTACTATCATACATCAAGTCATAATACTATTTCTTCAAAAAACATATACTTAAAATGAATCAAAACGAGTAAAAATCATACATTTTCCTATTTTGATGTCTAGAGAGAGAAAGTGATGATAACACACCGATTGTCTCCCCATTTTCAAAAAACTTCTCACAATATAGATCTACACCACGCAACTACTCCGATTCTATGATTGATTCATAAAAAAAACGGACCTAAATTGCTAATTTAGTTTAAGGTTTTCTCAAATGGTTGAAGAGAGAGTGTATGTTTTTCAAGAATTGTTCTATACAAATGAGGAAGAAGAAAGCTCAACCAATATTTATGCCTATGTTCAAATGCGATATTTTTTGGATTATTTTCCCAGATATTGCTTTTGTGTAATTTTTTTTTTTTTTTTTGCATTTTTTTCCTTTTCCCCAAGAAATTAACAAACCACGATCATCCATTAACAAAGGAGTGGTATGTGATTCTAAAAGGTATTTATACTATTAAAAAAGAAGAGAAATCCAAATCATGTTATTGTCAATCAACATTGCTTTCAATCCTAGAGCATAACTATTACATCTACACACTTCTTTTTTTTTTTCACTCTTTTGTGGAATAGAAGACGATAACCTTCATTATTGAAATAATGACTCTTCAAATTGTGCAAAGTTCTCCTATTGCTCAATAGCGAATCTGACTTATACTGGCAATAATGATGTGGCTTTTGCAACTTATAGAGTATGAGTTTCTCCATTTATGAAGATGGCAAAAGAAATGAAGAATTATCCAAGTTGAAGCACTAAGGTAGTGAAGTAGAAAAACTTGTTGGCGCATTAAGATGGATACTCACCACCGATCCCCAATCCTTATGATAAGTGATTGGATAAGAGCATTTCTGGAGATACGTTTTAGGATAAGAGCAAGTGTCGAGAAGCCCACACAACACCTCACACTAATGATGGGCTTTAATTTATCAAACACGAATCTCATGTTGATTTTAAAGGCACCATCAGGGGAGATATAGTATTGTGCTTTAGAACAAGAGGAGAGACTTGCCTCTTTCTTTAACACCCAATTTGCATTTTTGAAGGAGCTAACCTCCAGATGAGATGATTAGGTGAAGTACATTATAAAGAAGTCGATATATGTAGTTCTTTTGAAGAAGACTAGAGTCCCCCATACTATTACCACTTTTACTCAGTTGTGGTTCCTACATACAAGTGGAATGGAAGCATGATAAGCCATCATTTTATGGTAGGGTATCCAAAGTTTCCAAAGATATCATCAAAAGATATTCAATATTCAACATTCAACACCATTATCAGCATGGTGCGCCTTCTCCCATTACCTGGATTTCTGCTTCAACTGTTCTTCTTTTCTTTTCTTTTTTTTTCTTCGAATACCATATATGTCTTGTCTTGCTAACTTATTTCATTATTCTTGCAAGTATAGTATCACATTGATTGCCCTTAATCAACCTCAATATCTACTTCAAGAATCACACTAGGCTAGCTAGTTCCTATGGTAAGGAAATACCTTTTTGCGAGCAAGCTTCAAGCTTAGCAAGCCCAACAAGCTTCAATTTAAGCGAGCAAGACTCAAGCACAACAAACTTTACATGGAGGAGCCTTGAGCGAGAAGCCTCAAGATAGTAAGCCTCAAGCACAATGAGCATCTCGCTCAATAAGCCTTGAATGCAGCAGCTCTTGAATGCAACAAGCCCCCGCAAGCAACACAACAAGACTTGCACACAACAGGCCCTAACAAGCCTTACATGCAAAGAGCCTCTCCCATGATGAATGCTGGCAAGACTATAAGATCACTACCATAAGATTATTGTCACACTTCAGAAATAAGAGGAGAGAGCTGCCCTTTCTTTCACATGGGAAGACACAACCTAAGTGCAATTCATGAGTAAATCATATGTCACCATGAAACTTAGCACATGTTTTCTCTTGAAGAAGACTAATATCATTCCTACCATCACTACTTTTGCTCGACTATAGTACATGCGTAAGTGAGATAAAAGTGTGGCAAGCTAAGATCCATCATTACATCACTACTTCAATTCAACAGCAATTCCTATACATATGCAAGATGCCTTAGCATTGCTTGGGCTTGAGCTACAAGAGCTGAGATGCTAAGGCATTGCCTGAGCTTAAGGCATGGAACTCAAGATGTTAAGATATTGCTTGGGCTTGAAGCATAGAGTCAAGATGCTATGGCATTACCTTAGCTTAAGGTGTAGAGTTGAGATGCTAGGGTGTTTCCTAGGCTCTACCTAGGTTTGAGGCATAGGAATCGAGATGCTAAGGCGTTGCTTGAACTTAAGGCATAGAAGCCAAGATACGAAGGCATTACCTAAACTTAAGACATGGAAGCCAAGATGCTAAGGTCTTGCTTGGGCTTAAGGCGTAAGAGTCGAGATGTTAGGGAATTGCTTACACTTGAGACCTAAAAGCCAAGATGCCAGGGTGTTGCCTGTACTCAAGGCATGAGAGCCAAGATGCTAAGTTGTTATTTAAACTTGAGATACGGAAGCCATGATGCCAAGGTGTTACCTGCGATTGAGGCATGAGAGCTGAGATGCTACAGAGTTGCCTATTGAGGCATGAAAGATAAGAATCTAAGGCTTTGTTTGGGCTTAAGGCGTAAGAGATGAGATGCCAAGGTGTTACCTAGGCTTAATGTCTGAGAGTCGAGATGCCAAAGCAATACTTGGGCTTGAGGCCTATAAGCCAAGATGCCAAGTCATTACCTAGGCTTAAGGAGAGTGAGCATGTAAAAGATACAAAATATAGAGATGACTGAAAAAATAAAAATTTTATTATTAAGTAGCAAAATTCTCTCTTATTTACAAAAGCAATATCATAACTTAAGCTCAGTTTTCATGCCTAACAAATCACTAATCACTTTCTGAGGACTCATATGCTACCATATGGGTATTATGGAAGCGAGTTGTTACGAATGTTGTTATCTTCGATGACAAGCTCTCCACTTTTAATCCTTTCACAAAATATCCTTCCTAAGCTTCGGCAATCCCTAATGGGACGATCCATCGTTCTATGAAACCAAAAATATTTAAAGTTTTTTCTTTCGTTTTCCATAAGTTAGCGCTCAACTCTTGGCAACTTGATAGCTTCATCTTGTAGCCAACGATCAAGAATAGCACATAACTTGCTCATTAGGCATGAAAGTGAAGGATCTTCTGCATCTTGATTAGGATCTTACTACCATTAAAGTCCTCACTCCAAGTTAAGGATACAAATGTTTCTTGTTTATTGAGCACACTACTTTCCTCCCATTGCCTTATAATGGAATTGGTCGTTCTTCTTGCATTCTCAATGAGTGCAACAAAAGTACACGAGGAGAGGTTCTCCAAGTATATAGCATGCTTAGGAAACATCCCTTAAATGCAAATCTTTACCAACTCTCTTTTCTTAAGAACATCTTAAATGTCTAGAGTACGTTCTCTAAAACATTCTATATAATCCATCAAATCCTCTTTTGAATTATGTCGTGTTCTTCTTATATCTGTAATTGTTACCCATTCCTCAATAGAGAAAATTTTCTTTAAGAAAAGCTTTTGTATAGTTTCCACGAATCAACTGACCCCAATTGGAGATTAACATACTAGGTGTATACCTTCTTTGTTAGTTATTCAGAGAACTCCCTTAGCTTCATATCATCTTTAAGCCTATGAGGCTTTAAGGTTTTAATAAACTTCAACAAGTATTCCTTAGCACTTCCCTTCTTGCCATTCAATAGCATGAATTTTATATAGTCCTTAAGATAAAACTTTACTGTAATTTATTTATGATATGAGAGTTTTAGCTCTGGTACTCCTATAGATGACTTAACTCGTATTTCCATCATATAAATGTCCAAGTCTCCCCTTGTTATAAAGGAAGTCCATAGAGTAAAGGCTATGGATGCAAGTGGTGAAGTAAGAGCTACATTAGGGTAGGAAGTAGATCCACTCAAGATTGGGATAGAGGAGCAAGCATGCGTAAAGATGAAGAGCCGCCTAACTAAACTCATATATTCCTAGTTGCAGTGGTCAGTTGTTGTGTAAGTTTTGGTGGAGGAGTTTGGTCACCCCTTTTTTTATGGGAATCTTCCTAAATAGTAGGAAGGTTAGCTAATTGAGCTAAGATAGTATCACTTTGTTGCATAGTAACAATAGGTTTAGCAAAGTTACACCTTGTTGCGTAGCAAAAGAGACAGCTAACCTAGTCAAGAGAGGTTGGAACATAGTCATAAACTGATTTAGAGCCTTCATAGCTTTTTACATTACCTGCATTATCAGTGAGGGAACTAAAGGAGTCTTAAGCACCAAATGGTCTCAACTAGTGTTCTCAAACGATAGGAGCGAATTCTACTTGATAAGCTCAACATTAATGTTAAACCCTTAGGATGTGGTGTCAAATGTGCCAATTGTTATCTTCCTAAGAGGTGCCATGTCTCTACTATTACTTCTCTCCAATGAAGCCGCCAAAATGTAGATGTAGAGGCTCGACTGGAATAGCCATGTGCGTACTACGTAAGTCATGTACTACACATTACTTAAGCGAAGTAAAGCGAGAATGATACCTAAACGACTTATTAGATAAAAATGAGGTAGGGATGAGGAATGAGCAATCTCAATATTTCAAATGAACAAGTGACAAATAAAGCAGCCTTAAGAGACCTTAAGTATTTATCTTATAACTTGAGTAAATGAGATCAATTATTTACTTGAATCGCTTCTTTAATCTTAGAAAGTAAAGGTTCTGCAAAGTAATACTATTTCTCCATTCTCTTCAAGTGTCTCAAATGAGAAGGAAAAGTTGGATATTTATAGACTTTTAGGCATGATGAAGTTCTTCAGATCATCTAGGTGATCAACAAATAAGATGAAACTTAATCAATTCATGATTAACCTGAATAAACTAGCTAATGAGTCCAAAGACGGTAGCCTTTCTCATAGGTGTATGAGCCTGCCTGAGAAAAGTTTGAGGTAAATGGATCGATCCAATGATTCTTATTCTGAGCTCATCGAGCCAAATTTCCCTCAATCATCTCAATTATAAACCGAACTCCTTAGCCTTTACCATCTAGCCTAAAAAGTCAAGCCTAATATATATACTAATATAATAATTTTTAACCCTCTACAAATTCATTTACTTATTCCCTCTTTTCATTTATAAACACATATGAGTAAACAATATAATCATAAAATCAAGTACTTCTACTAAAGACATTAAACATGTAGGGTGTGTTCACTTGGGTGGAACAGAAACACCATTCTCTTCCTAATTCCTTACACCATTCTTAATCCTTTCTTCACTTCATTAGCTTGACTTTTGAATTGGGATCCATTAGCATCATCTCTAGATTGGGATTCAATGAACATTTTATACTCACTACCCTTTGCACTTCTTAATACAGCACTACTCAACACTTACGACCACCATCATTGCCACTAGCGCTATCACCGTTCCCCACCACCACAAACACGCTCGCTCCACTCGTCAAACCCACTCACACATAAACCCAAATGTCAAAATTCCACTTACGCATCACTAACCCACTCGATAACATTATCATCATCGCCATTACCATTGCCATAGTCCTCATCGTCTTCCTCCTTGCTGCATCCCTAACACAAATTGACTGATTCTTTCTCTTCGGTTTTGGTTTTGCATAACGCATTGATAAAAAAGCATGCCCTTTTCTTAATTTATAAACCCCCGGAATCATAAATCTACTTTTGTTTCTCTTGATTTTTCCTAAACCTGAACAAATCTAAAGAGAAAAACTTGACTGTGTTTGAAGCTTTTAGAGAAAGAAACCGAACTTGACTATAGAAAAAGAATCCAAACCGTATTTGAAGCTTTTAGAGAGATTGATTGTAATTCTAATCCGGTGGCCATGTTTGAAGGTTGCTAGTGTCCGACAATGAAAGTTGATTGTATTTGAAGCTTTCTAGTGTTTGACGATGAAAGTTGAAGTGAAATGCAATTCTAATATGATGGCGGCATGCTTTGGGAAAAAGATAAGTCATCTGTTGATATGATATTTCATATGGATTAGATTTACTTTTGGTCTGATTCGATTTTTGATCTAGTGAACGTATGATAGGAGAACTGAGATTGAAAAGGGCAACATGGTAATTATAATTATATTATATATTTATTCTTTCAAGTTAACAAAGTAATGGCCATTACCACATTATTCAATTCATAAGGAATGATAATTTCATTACATTTTTATTCCATTTGATGAAGTAAATGTGCCAGTAGTTATTCTTAAAAAAAAAAAAAAAAAAAAAAAAAGCAGCTACGTTCGAAGGTAAAAACAATATTTCCATTTTCTATTGAAAAATTTTAACAGCATAAATGTGATAAAGTAATCAAAGGTTAATTAAAAAAATATAGAGGATACTACTTACAAGAGATTAGCACAACATAATAGCCGAAAATTTCTTATTTAACTCAACGGCCTTCGAAATCAACAAGATTCTACCAGGATTTAAATCTTATCATTTTCCTATTAAGCAACGTGTACATGCATGAATATGCACGCAAATTGCATTTGCAAGAGTAATTTCCTTTAGACAAAAATTGCCAAAATAACGATATTTTTAAAATGAAAAGAATAAGAAATATAAGTAGCATAAATTGTGCACTTGCAGCAGTTCTTTCTTCTTTGATACATTGTATTTTAGAAAGACAATCATTTGTTTTCAAAAACTTTATCCATGCAAATCACAGGAACAACACCAAGCTAAGGCTTGTTTTGCTAGCAAACCCACTTCTTACTCCTCATCTCCTTATTGACATTTTCATTTGTCCAACACTTTCCTAAGAAAACATTCCTTTTTTAATTTTTTTTCAACCATCAAAAAGAACATCGGGTTCTTGCAGGCTCTTCTCTTTGAATCAGGGACGCACTCATTAACAAAGCTTCTCCCCTTTTGTAATCATCACTGCAACCATATATCTAAGTGACAGATGAGAGACTGTTTTCCACAAACAAATTCTAGAAGCACATTTCAATATGATACAGAATCAAGATGGCAAGTAGCATGTCCATGCCAGACCATTTAAAACAAATATTTCCTCAAGCTTAGAATATATTCATCTCGTAGGAACGTTAGCAAAACGTTACACGTATTTTCATGAGAGACCTGCCTGTATCCTTCAATACTCACATCAATGGATTAAAAAATCCTACCTACCAAGAATGAGATATCGGTGAAGAATTACCTATACTACTCAAAACAAAGATAAGCAATGAAGTCTAAACAAATGGGTCCTTTTAGTATCTCAGCCCTTTTGCAACTTCAAAGAAATGAGCTACGTTTTCCTCAGGGGTACCTACTTTAATTCCATGACCAAGATTCAAAATATGCTTCCCTTTACCAGCTTTATTAACAGTATCGTGTATGCGCTTGGTGATGAAATCTTTCGATCCAAAAAGAACACCGGGATCCACATTACCCTGAACTGCGACATCACCTCCTAGTCTGCTCCTACCTTCAGCCATGTCAACTGTCCAGTCCAGGCTAACTACATCAACACCCGTCAATGCTAGCCTCTCAAGCAACCCCCCAGATCCACTAGCATAAAGAATCAAAGGGAGATTTGGATTTGTTTTTTTCACAGAATGCACGATTTTCTTCAAGTATGGTAAACTGAACTCCTCAAAGTCCACAGGACTTAGCTCTGTGGCCCATGAATCAAAGATCTGAACTGCTTGAGCTCCATTATCAGCTTGAAATTTAATATACTTTGACATGGAGATTGAGAATTTCTCAAGCAACGCATGCAGCACCTGGATTATTGTTTAAAAATCTATAAAATATGCCTCGCGTTTGCAGAAACAATAGCATAATTATGATGCCCTAATGGGAAAACTGTTGCAAAGTCATATATCAAATGAGTAAACTGAACATAAAATAAAATGAACACAAGAAAAATAACAGTATTTCAGTTGATGTAGTGTTGGTTTCACAAAGATTGATTCAAACTTTCAAGCAGAGAGGTGGTCTTCCATTACTTCTTTTCAGAGGTATCTTACATTAAAATCAGGTCTCCACCTAAGCTAAAGGGTTCTCCACCTTCAGAACCAGTTGGTACACTGCTTTAATTAGTCTAAGTAAACTTCGACATTTGAAGTAAGCTTCAATCCTTAAAAAATCAAAAAGAAAAATCGAAGAGCTAATCTCAAACTTATTCACAAATTGCCAAGTTGCTCTTGCATTAGTTTCTTGTTTCTTGATCAGTGTGTGACAAGAACCACCAAGAGGAACTTGAAAGAAATTGACAGCTTAAACACACTATTTAAAGTGTACTTATACCATGTTCACACACCACTTTCTCCCTAATTCAGCAAGCCTCCAAGATGTGAAAAGGCAATGCCTAAAATCACCAACTTCAAAACCTTGTAGTATATTGGGTATCTTTAGAACAAAATCGTGCATAATCTATGTGCTTTTGAAGGTAGCATGTGGGGCACTAAGTCTCCCTTTGGACTCCACAGATGCCTGTCCCAAGTATTATAGGTACCACAACATGTCTAGATTCATTCTGATGGAAGATAAAGAAAATTCCTAAACTTATAGAATTCACAAACATTCTTATTGATCTAATTTACAGCAATTAAGAAATTAGGATTTCTCGCGGAGATAATTCTTTTATTCAGCATATCGTTTGGTTTCTGATTTTAAATCATATGTATGGATCACACATTATAAAATCCTAATCAGTATTGACTATTAAGATCATATGATAACACTCAAGTTATTCCACAAAATGATTCCTCAATATATTCAATTTTTCTCTTCACCTTTTTCTTGATTTGAGATCCTCCATCAATCTAGTCAAAATTTTATAGAAAAAACTGATACGCTAATGCAATTAGGCAATTGTTGATGCTCCACACATTCATTGAGGTCCATCAACCTATCTTAGCAATTAGTCCATACTATAGTTAGAGTCAAAACTTATGTTTAGTAAATACTATCTTGGCATCAAATCCTGGGATGTAGGAAATGAAACAGCTATATGAAGAACTGCTATACAATCTCATACAAAATACAATCGCTAAATCCAAGGAGAAGTAACTAAAAAGGAAAAGCATGCCTTTACCTTGGGTTGTGAGAAAGCTAATCTTTTTATTTTTGTGAAATTCTTCGAAGAACCACCTTCAACCACATAGGACGCTAGAGTGAAAGGAGCTCCCACGAATCCAAGGACTGCAGCTTTGTTATCAACCTGGAGAAATTTAATCCATCATTACGGCATTGAAAGAAAAAAGTACACTCCAATATCAAAATTGAAGGAAAATATCATAGTTTTATTTTAGCAACTTCTCATCAAGTTGAAAACTATAGCACAACAATCTCAATTGTACTAATATAGAAACCTTACAAATCCTAAAAGAGGATCAAGTAATAATTTTCCCATAATTCTTTTATTACTATCACAAGAAAATAAATAAATAAATAAAACTAAAAAAAAATATTTTATCAGCATTGTCACATTCTAATCACTGCTACTGGAGTCAAATTGTTTGGAAGGAAGAAGAACATTCCTCAAATACAAAATGACCTCTCCTAGAACATGCTCTGAAAGTTCAAAGTATCAACCATTCGGAATTTCTAACATGATTGAATATCGATCAGGGCATAATCACATGAAATATAACCTGTTCATCTTTGAAGGTTCAAAGTCGGTGAAGGCACCTAGGTTTCAAAGACAACATAAAAGCACAAATGACAACAAATATGAGCAGCTGGCAAAATCTTTTTTCTAAAACTTTCTTTGATAGACAGGAAAAGGGAAGTTTTTTTTATGCATAATGCATGAAATTACTATATAAAAGCTTGGCCATACCTCTTTTCTCAAGATGTTCAATGCTTCTCCCACATATGGAACTGATTCTTCAGGGACAAATTCTCTCACTTTATAAACTTGAGCTGCTGTCTCTATTGGATCAAAGATAATCGGACCTTTACCTTTGACAATGTCAAAAGGTATATTCATTCCAGAAAGAGGGGTCAGGATGTCAGAGAATAAAATGACCTGCAAAATCACAAAAATAAAGATTGAGAAGAAGAAACAGGAACTGTCAAGAACGAATTTTCATTTTGTTCCAATTTGTCATCATATATTGTAGGACATCCTTCCTAGCTCAATGCCAAGCAGGAGAAATTTATGCTATCTTACCCCATCAGGTTTAAAGACATTCCATGGCTGCAGAGATATTTCCACAACCAGATCAACATTTTCAGACCTTTCCCGGAACTTGGGATACTTCTCACAGAGGATTTGATAACTCTGTCAAAATAAATTTAAAATAACTTAGGAAAAAACAGCAGAGAAGAAGACATATTTACAAGCTAGTATGTCATGAGAACACTGATAATGAGTAAATCGAAAGGGGAAGACTAATAATAAAAGGGATCCATGATTAAGAATAATAATGATCAAGATGGTTTACAACTGACTCTGGGAGAAAAACGTCATTCAATATTATGGAGGCTGCTTTGTTTCCTTAGCTTTTCCATTTGCAGCTGCGGGAATCAAACTTTATCAGAGAGCATTCTTTCCCATCTCCTCCAATATTTAGGAGTTTCTACAAGCCAAAGGTCATGTATAGTAGCAAGCAGAAGAGTTATGGGTTTACTTACAATTAACCATTTCTTATAGAACAAACGATAGGCCTTGATGTAACGAAAAATCTCCATGTTATGACTTAGAGCTCATGTGATCACAACAATGTCCTGCCTTAATTACCTACTCCCATCCCAAACCTACCACCACACCCCACCACCACCCCACCCC
>JAMXBB010000006.1:24878473-24975398 GCA_024138015.1 Lumnitzera littorea
ACCCCACCCCCAAAAAAAACAAAAAGGAAAAGAAATCTAAGGCCTTTTCTTTCTTAAGGAGAGACATAATGTAAGTGAACTCATTAACCCTTTGCTGAACAAGCACAGATGGTGTGTTCCTTAGAAACCTAATATAAGAACATCACACCTTTGCCTAGCTGCAAATCAGCAGAAGTTTCCACCAGGGAAAAAGAGGGTAAAAGAATTCAGCAGAAGCACTATGTCTCCAATAATGCATTCTAATCAAACCCTAGTTATTACAGTTAATACAGTGGAAGCTTTAGGATTCACTTCAAGATGGAATGCAACAAGAACTGTCAAAAGCAGAGGTATTAGTATAAACCTGCCTTCATGTACCTCCCTGCCTGCCTCATCAGCCAAACTGGAGGCCTTTCTACATCTTTTCCACGGACAGCATGAAGCAACAATGGCTCAGTAACAGAAGTAACTGTTGGTTCTACTACTGCACCTGTAAAACATTCAGGCAAAGTTACCTTCAGACTGTACATAATAATCATAAAACCAAGTTTCTTCATCACTGTATCACAGGATTATTCACAAATGTAGCAATAGTAAAGAGCATAAGTTTCACCGAGTATCATCTAGATCATCTCTTGGCCCTTACCAGAGCTATTGTTTGGCATACAGAATTGCAAGCCTAAGCAATTGATCTTACTGAAAAGATGCATGTTTTAACCTATTTCCATCAACTCCATTGCAAGTTCTAGAAGTTCCTTAAAATTCAGTTAGAATAATTCCAAGCAATAAGTTTCATGTAAATAAACAAGGAATTAAATGAAAACTTAAGGGTGAGTTGTTTCATGGTAAATGTTTGCCAAAGACTTGAAGCATAGAAAATAACAGTGCTCAACAGAAGCAGTTTTTGTTCAGATGAAAATATTCTATTAGACATGAAGAAAATGATTTCCAAAAAGCATCTTCTCCAACTGCTCACTTTCAATATGAAAAATAACCACCACCTGCCACCATCACTACTGTTACTCCACTAACTTCTAACCACTAAGCATTTACAGAAAATTAACGCTGCAGCTTGGTCATTCTGTAGTGCACAAAATATATTTCCTATTTTCTCTATATATATTACCATCGGATATTTCTAATTATGCTCACAATGTGAAACGAATTCAATAGTATAGAACATGGAAAACAATCTTATTTTTAACGGAACATTTTCGATATCCATTTTGTAAAAAATGCTCTCCATTAACTAATTCATTCTTCACTTTTCACATCCAGAAAGCATTAACAGTTAATAAAAACACACCCCTACACATTCTTGCCATATCGTTGGGGCATTCCTCTGCTATCCCTTAGGGACAGAGTTTTCCTGCTATCAAGAAGTGTATCATCTATGTTCCCTCCGACCACAAAATGAGACATAACCCACATATAAATAAGAAAGCTATAAGTAGGGCCGGCATCAGATAATCTCCATTCATGGCGGATGTGCAGACATACATTCATGTACCGGAAAATTTTATCCTCCTAATTATTCCAACAAATCAATACTAAAATTCGACCCTATAGGTAAAACCAAATCCAAAAATACCCATATTATCAACCCATTACACGAAGGACGAACCAAAAGACAAATCTTTGGTCCATACACTTGTTCTTCCATCACAACCGATTTCGCTATCAATTTATCTTCCCGCCGCAACACACAACAATATAATAAAATAAAATAAAAATTTAAAAGAAAAGGTACTAGAAATTTCCTCACCACCAAGAGTACAGTGGACGATTCTGTTTCTGGTTTGTGAAGTGGAGACTAAACAAAGGTTAGATCTCGAGTGTGAAGTCGAAAGAGCTGATATTGAAGCAATTGAGCTACACCCGTATACGCAAGACATGATTTTTATACGAAGAGAGAGTGTAAAGATGGAAACTTTGGATTATACTTATTTAGTTCGTGCAGGTTTTCTGCATATCCCCTCCTCTTTCCCTCTCTCTCTCTCTCTCTCTCTGAGTCTTTCTCCTTCAGGGAAATGAAGAAATCAAACAATTGAATGGAATTTTGTTTTGTTTGACTTTGGATTTGATATGATAAAAAGAAGAAGATAAGAGGATATTTGTGGATTGTCGTTGAGAATTTGGGTGGCCATTTGGTTCTCGCCACGTCGGATTTAAACAACATCTATGTGCATCCCCTTTCTTAATACTAAATTATAAAACAATTATAAAATCCAGTATTTAAAAAAATTATTCTAAAAATACAGTATTTGAAATTACTTTTTCAAAAAACAATTTTCATAACCATATAAGTTTCTCGCCGCTTCTTCTCCATTCTGCATACTTAATTTCTTTAATACTCTCTCTCAATCTCTTTAGAAATTAAAATAGAAAAAGATATAATTTTTACTTATTTTGATTCATTTTAAACATATATTTTATGAAAAAATAGTATTATAACTTAATGCATGATGATATATTGTTAGATACGAATAAATTATAAGATAAGTATATGTAGTTGTATATGATATGTTACTTTAAACTTTACTATAGAAAAGGTATAATTTTTACCCACTTTAATTTGTTTTAAATATATGTTTTTCGGAAAAATAGTGTTATGACTTAATACATGATGGTATATTGTTGTATATTGATAATTGTATAGTCATTTTGATTCGTACTAAGTATGTGATATGTTATTTTTAAAAAAATTATACTAATTATTGTAAATTATAATGCATATATAATAATGTTACGAAGAAATTAGTTATAAATTATACCTATTAGCTGTAAATTATTGTAAGCCCAAAGATAAACCAATTAACCATAAGATCGAATTTAGTATCCAAAGTTTAGAATAATCGGTTAAAAGATTTGATCAAACCTAAATTATAAACTCAAGTTAGAAATATTAGTAAAAATGACTCTGTAGGTTTGAATTTAAGAAAAAAAGTAATAAAATAAGAGAATATAAAATTTTTAAATTTTAAATATATTACTTGTTATTTATCGAAAGTGCGTAAAATGCATTTCGATAATTAATAAATTGCTAGAAATAAATTATATATATACTAAAAATCATAAAATGACCTAAATAATATTTAAGAGTATTTACTTGTACCCTATATGTATTTATGTGTATGTAGAAATATGCGAAATTATCTAAATTGCCCGAAATTAGCTAAAAATTTACTAAATAATTAAAAAAATTATAAAAAAAATTAAGGAAAAATCAGAAAAAAAAAATCAAGGAAGGGGAGGAATGAACCATATCAAGTCATGGTAGCAAGGGAAGTAAGAAACTAAAATTAATCAATAAAAAATAAGCAACACAAAAGGCAAAATGGAAGAGATATAGGTATTGTCTTGTCCTAATTAATACATAATAATTCCTACCAGACCCTATAAATAACAAGAAAATTTATAGAGCTCATTTGGTCGGTTGGAAATTAGGAAAAATTAAGAGAACAAAAATTGAGAAAAAAAAATTAAGATTTTAAAAAATTTGTCTCAAATCTATGCAGATAGAGCAAAAAGGCCAAACCTATACACCACCACTACTTGGAACTGAACTATTACGCTGCGAAGCGGCAAAGTCGTAACAGTCCCGCCGTGCAAACTATTCTAAGATAGAAGTTAACATTACAACCACTCTCCTAAACCCGATCTATACAAGACGTCTACGACTAACCCGTTTTTAAGTAAACAGTTCGAAATTTTAATAAATCATTTACTTAAGAAAGTAAGAAAATATATATATATACAATAGAATTCAGTTATTACAATTAACATTTGCAACGTTTCATCGTAATCTATTTCCTAGTTAATACATTACTTAGAAATGAAAAATTTTAAGATAAGGGTTTAGACCTTAAAAATATATGTCTGTTCTTCAAATATTTTTCCTCACTCCCCAAGATCTAACAATTGGTAGCTTCAAGGTAGTTGTAAGTCGCTTCAGAGTAGTTGTAATCCGCTTCTTAACCAGTACCTGCAACGACATCTATAAGGATATAAGTAGCCACAGCTCAGTAAGTCAGAACGGAAAACTTAAAACTACACCATAAACACAAACAAATTTATTAACCAACTTATTAGGTACAATGCATGTTCAAGCAAATGCCATCATACGACGTTATCTGGCTCGCCATGAGATTAGAGAAATTGTGGCAACTCTAATCCGAGTTGAGAAGTTACCGTTAATGCAATAACTCACGACCAAATCCAAGCTTATGCAATGGAGACACTACTCCTCCCGCGACTACCTTCGAATCATTGATTTCACTCTTGCCGCGACCTCCTCACCTATCATTTAGTTCAACTAAAAATGAAGAAGAGACCCATTATGCTAGCTAGCACTATCACTTTCGAAGGGATCAATATTTGGTCGCAGAATCTTAAGTTTCTCCTAATAGGTAGCTATGCAAGTTCGATTTATGATTACAGGTCGTATATTTGATTAGATTCAGTTTAGGGTAATCAATCATTTTATGCAATACAAGCCAGAACAATAATAAAATCATAGCATCACTCGTAATCAAACACATACACACAGCCAACTATCTAACAAACATAACTAAGTATAATCTCAAGCCTCCAAAATACAACAACGCATTAATCTCAACTTACTTGGACTTCTCACTCGCTCATTCGAGATCCAACTCGCCAGGCTATTGTCGATCATCCTTATAATACCAACATTGTCTCAGTTTTCATATAACTGTTATAGATTAGTTTTTATCTTATAACACTTATTATTATCTTTGGTTTAGGGTTTAATATGTCCAATTATTTAGGTTCTCAAATCTTTTACAATTATTCTAAGTTCGAGGTTAGGTTCGGGTTCAATTTCCACATCGATTTCTAAATTAGGTTGTAGTTTAATTTCTAAGTACTGTTTTATACACAAATCCTAGAAACTCGTTTCAACTCATAATGTGAAATTAATCACATTACTTCCAAATATCCTAAACACCATAATTACCCCTAATTAGTATTTTATTCCACTTGATATACTTAAATCCTTATTAGTGTACCGAATTTACTCATAATATGAGAAATTTTTATATTTTTCATATAATTACATAAATTTAAGATTTCTATCAGATTTATTATATATCCCTATTATTTATATAATATCAATTTTTATCCTAATATCTTTTATTTATTATATTTCCAATAATTATATATTATGTATTATCACCTATTATGTACATAATACACATAAATATTTTTATCATTCTAATTACCATCTCTCAACGTCAATTAACATTTCAAAATGTCTAAATTCATCCCAAATCAGATTTGAACCTAATTACCCTAAATTATCAAATTAACTTAAAATATACTATTTTTCCTTATTATTTATTTACTAAATAATTACCCTAATAATTAGATCTAACACCTTAAATGCTATAAGTATCATACTTCATCAGATTTCAACATCCTAAAACATATAATTATACATCAAATTAGTAATTACCCATTTTATGCCTCATTTTAAGGCCTAAAAATTATGTAAAAATTTTAAAAATTAATTTTTGAAAAAGGGCTTCGTGGCATTGTTTTATATCATATAAGTAATCTACACAAAAATTTTAAACTCAAAACTACACTCTTAAAGTCATTTATTTCTAAACCGAAATATATTTGGTTTTGCATGATTTCTTAAGGATCATATATCACGAGACATATTATCATCAAAATAATATTTTTCCTAAAAATGTCATCCTAAAATATTCTAGAATAACAAAATTCATAATTTTCTAAGAATATTTACTATTTTTATTTTATAAAATTACACAAACTCGAGTTGGAAATCGAATTTACCGGTTTGGGTGGCTCCAGCCACCGTCAATGGCTATGGGTATGTCGGCCCACCTGAGCACAGCCACCACCATGTGGTGTTGGTGGCCGTCCACTTCTAGATGCTCATTAGGTCTAGGTTCTCCTTAGAAACCCCAACTATACAGTTTTTTTATGATTTTTTTCTAAAACCCTAATTTACTCTTAATTTCACCTCTCTTTAATTTTCTAAACTTCCTGACATTCAAAATGAGCTTCTAAAAAATTTGGGGTATTTATAGAGGTCTTGGGGAATTATTGTATATTAATTTGATTAAACAATTGCCTTATTTTCTTCCAATTTGCCTTTTGTATTGTTCTAATTTAATTGGCTAAATTTTTTCTTATTTTCCCCAACTGCTACGATCTAAATCTGGATCATTCCTTATTTTTTTCTTATTTTTCTTTATTTTTCCTTAATTAATTATGAATTTTCTTTAATTATTTAGTATTATTTTAACACATTTCGAGTATTTTAAGTAATTACGTGTATTTCTACCTATATGTAAATTCATATATAGTACAAATAAATATTTCTAAATATTATTTAGGTCATTCTATGATTTTTAGTATACATATATTTTATCTCTAATTATTCGTTAATTATCAGAATGCATTTTTGATAAATAACGAGTTATATACATAAAATTTGAAAATTTTATATTCTTTTATTTTATTGCTTATTTTCTTAAATTTAAACTTATAAGATCACTTTTACTAATTTTTCTAATTTTATTTGATAATTTAAGCTTAATTGGATACTTTAACCGATCGCCATAAATTCTACAAGTCAAATTTTGGGTAACTGATTGTAGGTCTTATACAAACCACTACCACCACCCCACTCCAAACCCACCACCTGAATCAATTGACACACCTGAACCCGTGTTAGAAGCCAAAAAGCCTTCGAATTAGGTAAATCTCTTATCTTTTCCGATTTTGTAAAATTTCTTAAAATTGTTTATTATGCTCAGAAAATTATAAAATTTATTATTTTGAGGTTTTATTGTATGTAGATTTAGGAAAAAAATAGTGATTAAGTTTAGTCACATCTGTAAATCTAAAATTCTTAAGAAATTAAACAAAACTAAGCATGATTAAAATTAGAAATAAATAGGCTTAGGAGTGTAGTTTGAAGCTTAATTTTTTTCTACAGAATGCTTAAGTGATATAGAATAATGCTATGAAGCCATTTTTTAAAAAATTAATTTTCTAAATTTTTAAGTAAATTATTAGCACTAAAATGATGAAAAAAAAAGGGTAATTTTGGCTTAATTAGGTGATTGAATGATTAATTACTAATTTACAAGGTAATTAGATGTTTAAAGATGTTAATCTCTGATGTGGAAACCTAATCTTAGTCTTTAGAGTATTAAGTGTAATTAATATGGGAATTATGTGGTAATTGTAGGAAATTAGGAATATGTGAAATTAGGATTTTAATAAATATGAAAAAAATAGGTTAAATTGGATAATATAATAATAATATTAGTACAAAATAAATCTAAAACAAAAATTAATTTTAGATAATTGGATAAAAAATATAAAATTTTCTCACATCGGAAGTAAATCTGATACCTCAATTAGGATTAGGGTGTACCAAATAGGTTAGAACACTAAATTAAGACCCAGTATGATATTAAAATACTCGAGCTTAATGTGATTAATTTCACATTAAGATTCAAGCGTATTTAGGATTCCTCGTAATTAAAAACAACTAGAACCAAAACTGGAATTTAATTCAGAAACTGAACCCTCGAGCTAATATAGAGTGAATTATTAGTAAATAATAGGTGTATATGGAGAAGTAAGTTAAATTATAACTTAAGATATATATCATCAAAGTATAAACATTAAAAAGACGTATTTGTATTATAGGATACTCGGAAATGAATCAACCTGCAATTTAATGATTGAGCGACTGAGAATTCCAGGTAAGTTGAGTTTATATTTCACCGTATTTAGAGTACTATTTTAGAGTACTTGAAGACATAAGATTGTGTATGATTGTGATTATAAGTAGTTTTATGCATGTGTTTGCGTATATAACTTCGTATTGGAATTTATGTTGTGATTGATGATTGAAATGACTGAATTACTGTGAAATTATCTGAACACCCTAAATTGAATCTAATCATAATCAATCCTAAACCCTAAATTGTCATGCATTGCAACCCTTTAAGGGATCATTAGGATTCTCCAACCAAACATCGACACCTTCGAAAAAAACAGTGTTAGATAATAAATTGGTCTTTTCCTCATCCTTAGCCAAACTAAGTAACAGGAGAGGAGGTCGCACTAATGATGAAGGCATTGGTTCGAACGATAGTTTTAGGAGGAGCAGTGTCTCTATTGCACAAACCTGAGTTTGGTTGTGAGTTGTTGCATAATATGAAAACTCCTCAACCCGAATTAAAGTAAGTAAAATTACTCTAATTTTGCAACAGACCGGATTACGTTGTGTTATGACACTTGCTTGTTGCATTGCATAAAAATAATTGCTTGATAATCTTGTTTGTGTTTGTATACATTCATGAGTCTCCGATTTAACTTACTGAACTGTAGTTGCTTATACCCGTAATCCAAGTAATATGACACCCTACAACTATCCAGAGGTTAGTTCTTTTGAAGCCTGGGGGCATGAGGATCAATTCTCCTACTTGTTAATGTATATCTAGAGTCTCACTAGTAACTTAAGACTGAAAGACTGATATTTGATATGTAAATTAGCTGACTGTTATAATATGCTATAGAATCACCAAGGAATTCTATAATAATGTACATGTAATCATATATACATGTTGACTTGAAGCTTTAATATTTACGGTAACTTTAGCTAAATTTTTAATTGAACTGTTTACTTCAAAATGAGGAGTCATCGATACCTTGTGTAAATCATGTCTATGATAAACACTGTGAAACCAGTTACTATCATAGGATGGTTTACACGACGAGACTATTGCAACTCTGCGACTTCAAAGCATAACAATTATACCCATAGCTTCCATAATATTAGCTGTGAAAAAGAAATTAGTGATACAACAAATAATATAAATATTATTATTTACTAATATTTTATGTAATAGGACTCATTAGCCTTCATAATATTAATTGTGAAAAGAAATTAGTGTCTATTAGCAAAAGGTAGTAGTTATACACGCACATGCTAAAGTTTATGCAACTAATGTAGTAAACATGTGTACAATAGCTAATACGAAGTTGGTTTGTTATATTGGTGGAAATATTATGGAAGGAGAGGATGAGGCGCGATATGACAGGCACCCGAGAACAATAATCAGAGTTCCATTTGGGGCCACATATGACTAAGTAATTGGAATGATACGTAATCGGCTTCAAGTTGACATGACAACACATCGGATCGAGCCGATTCATAGTGCCCACTTATAAGCTGGATCAAGGATATATTATGTGCCATCCCCATCAGCAATAATTACGATGTCCACTAGTTGATGGCTTCCTCAATAGGGCGTGGTAGAGTTAGTGATTCTGTGGAAATATATATTGAAATTCATGAAGTGAACCCACCACCGATAGCCCCTGTTGTAGTTGAAGACGATGTTGGATGGCACAACGATGATATTGGACTGTAGGTTGAAACTGACGTGTTCAAATCCTAAGCAGTTGTTACGCCCCGAAGTGGTAGAGTCGTAACAATCCCGCCGTATAAACTATCCTAAAATAGAAGTTGGCCTTACAACCGCTATCTTAGACCTGAACTACACAAGGCGTCTACGACTAACCCACTTTGAAGTAAACAGTTTGTAATTTAAGTAAATCATTTACCTAAGAAAGTGAGGAAATATATATATACACTATAATTCAGTTATTGCGATTAAAGTTTATAATATTTCTCCGTAATATATTTCCTAGTTATTACATTATTCAGAAATGAAAAATAATTCTAAAATAAAAACTTAGACCTTAAAAATATGTGTTTATTCTTCAATGTTTTTCCTCACTCCCCAGGATCCAGCAATTGCTAACTTCAAAGTAGTTGTTTGCCGCTTCTGAGCCAACACCTGCACAACGTCTATAGGATGTGAGCAACTACAGCTCGGTAAGTTAGGATGGAGGACTTAAAACTATACCATAAACATAACAAGATTTTCAATCAACTTATTAGGTGCAATGCATGTGTAAGCAAATGCCATCGCACGACGTTGTCCGACCCATCATAAGATTAGAGAAATTGCGCCCGCTCTAATTCAGGTTGAGGAGTTGTCGTTAATGCAACAGCTCACAACCAAACCTAGGCTTGTGTAATAGAGACCTTGCTCCTCCCACAACTATCTTCGAGCCATTGACTTCACCCTCGCTGCGACCTCCTCACCTGTCACTTAGTTCGACTAAGGATGAAGAAGGGACCCTTTGCAATCCTACGCTATCCCTTTCGAAAGGGTCGATATTTGGCCGGAGAATCCTAGGTTTCCCCTAATAGGTTGCCATACATGTCCAATTATGATTACTGGTTGTGTATTTGATTAAGTTCAGTTTAGGGTGATCAATTATTTCATATAAATCATACAATACAAGCCAAAACAACAAACAGAATCATAGTATTACCCATAATCAAGCACATGCACATAACCAACTATCTAATAAGCACAACCAAGCATAATGTCAAGCCTTTAAAATACAACAACGTATTAATCCCAACTTACCTCGACTCCTCGCTCACTCACTCGAGGTCCGACTTACTCAAGCCATCGCCGATCATCCCTATAACACAAACGTGATTTCAGTTTTTCATATAACTATTATAGATTCATTTTATCCTATAACGCTTATTGTTATGTTTTGTTTAGGGTTTAATATGCCTAATTATCTAGGTCTTAAGTTTTTTACAATTATTCTAAGTTTAGGATTAGGTTTAGGTTCGGTTTTTGTATCGATTTCTAGATTAGGTTCTAGTTCGATTTCTAGATTAGGTTCTAGTTCGATTTCTAAATTAGATTCTAGTTCGATTTCTAAGTATTGTTTTATACTCGAACCCTAGAATTCGTTTCAACTCATAATGTGAAATTAATCACATTACTTCCCGATCTCCTAAATACCATCATTACCTCTAATTAGTATTTTATTCCACCCCAATACACTTAAATCTTTATTAGTGTACCGAATTTACTCATGATATGAGAAATTTTTACATCTTTCATATAATTACATAAATTTAAGTTTTCTATCAGTTTTATTGTATATTTTTATTACTATCATAATATCAATTTTTATTCTAATATTTTCTATTTATTATATTTCTAATAATTGTGTATTATATACTATTACTTATTATGTACATAATACACATCTAATATTTTTATCACTCTAATTACTATCTCCCAACATCAATCATCATTTCAAAATGTCTAAATTCATCCTAAATCAAAATTTACACCTAATTTACAAAATTAACTTAAAATATACTATATTTCCATATTACTCATTTACTACATAATTAACCTAATAATTACATCTGACACCCTAAATACTACAAGCATCATACTTCATCAGATTTCAACATTGTAAAACATATAATTATTCACTAAATCAGTAATTAATCATTTAATTACTTAATTAACCCTAAATTACTTATTTTATGCCTCATTTTAAGGCTTAAAAATTATCTAAAAATTTCAAAAATTAATTTTTAAAAACGGGCTTCATAACACTGTTCTATATCATCTAAGTAGTCTACACAAAAATTTTGGGTTCAAAACTACACTCCTAAGGTCATTTATTTCTAAACCGAAACATGCTCGGTTTTACACGATTTCTTAAGAACCATATATTACGGGACATATTTTTATCAAAATAATATTTTTCCTAAAAAATAAATATAAAAATATTCCAGAATAACAAAACTCATAATTTTTTAAGAATATTTACTATTTTTTTACAAAATTACACAAAATCGAGCTGGAAATCGAACTCACCGGTCTGGGTGGCTGCGACCACTGCCGACTACCGTGACCTTGTTGGCCGATCTGGGCGCTGTCACCACCATGTGGTTGTGGTGGCCGTCCACTCCCAGGTGCCGTCTGGTGTGGGTTCCCTTTTAAGGCCCTAATTGCACAGTTTTTCCTTCTTCTTTTTTAACCTAATTATTCTCTCAATTTCGATGCTCCTAATTTTTCTCTGATTTCTAACTGTCCAAATGAGCTCTATGATTTTTTCCCCTATTTATAGAGCTTTGTGGTAATTAATGTGCATTAAATTGGATAAGATATTGCTCAAATCCCTTAATTTTTGGCTTTTGTATTGCTCTAATTTAATTGGCTAATTTTTTTCTTATTTTCCCCAGCTACCACAACCCAATTTTGGATCATTCCTTTTTTTTTCTTATTTTTCTTTATTTTTCCTTAATTAATTATGAATTTTCTTTAATTATTTAGTATTATTTTAGCACATTTAACGTATTTTAAGTAATTACGCGTATTTCTACCTACATGTAAATTCATATATGGTACAAATAAATATTCCTAAATATTATTTAGGTCATTTTATAATTTTTAGTATACATATAATTTATCTCTAGCGATTCGTTAATTATCGGAATGTATTTTACGCATTTTCAATAAATAACGAGTTATATACTTAAAATTTGAAATTTTTATATTCTTTTATTTTATTGCTTATTTTCTTAAATTCAAACTTACGTGATCATTTTTTTACTAGTATTTCTAACTTTACTTATAATTTAGGCTTAATCAGATCTTTCAGCCGATCGAAACCTTGAGTAACTGGTTATGAGGCTTACAGCGGTCCCACTAAGGAACGTACCGAGCACTAGTCACATGTCTAATGAACCTATTGTCTTGATCACTAGCGAGTTAATAGAGATATTAATGTGAAGAATGACCTAGCATTCGCCGACATTGATGAAGATTCCGATGATACAGATTGTAATGCGGATGTTGGCCTGAGTGGATGTCGATTGCAAGAAGTAGAAGAAGCACAAAGGTTACATGGATGGAACAATTAGAGGCATGAGTTATCAACATCTATAGATGCAGTCAGGATGTCGGAACCTGTACCTTTCTACACATTAAGTGTAAGGGATGGATTGGTGGCTGATGATAGTATAAGTGGTAATAAATGAAGCTTCAACGATGAATTAAAGGTGAGCATGTGGTTGGAGAGTAAAAAAAATATCTATAGGCAACTGTGAGGTTACATCATCTTATGAACCACTATGACTTCATCGTAAAGGAAATCGAACCGACGTTACGATTTATCAAATGCATTGATTAGGAAAATGATTGTAGATAGAGACTCTAAGCTTGTAAGAAGCAACATGTGGGATGCTTTGTCATAATTAGGTTCATAGGTCTACATACATGCCTCAACCCCACAATTAGCTAGGACTACTCGAAATTGGACTCAAGCACATTATCCTACTTTCTGATTAAGGTTGTTCAAGAGTCACCAAGCGTTAAGGTAAGATACTCGTAGGCGACTATTTGCAAGCAATATGGTTATACTATCCACATAAAGAGAATTAGGGAAGCGAAGCGCAAAGCAATCGAACAGGTTTACAATAAGTAGGAAGAATCGTATACGATATTCCCACATCTACTAAATGCGATCCAAAAAGCTAATCCCGGTACTATGGTAGAGTGGAGATGGCGAGATAGTGATACTGCCAAGTACATGTTCTTCAATAGAGTCTTCTGAGTATTCGGACTATGCATTAAGGCGTTTATACATTGCAGGCTTGTAGTTATGATTGACAGAACATTTCTATATGGGAAGTACAAGCGTAAACTGCTGATTGCAACAGGAGTTGATGGTCAGAATCACATAATCCCACTTAGTTTCACCCTCATTGATGAAGAATGTTTCAATAGTTGGAGTTGGTTCATAACATGTGTGCTTATGCACATTACAAGAAATAGAACCGATATATGTTTGATTTCAGATCGTCATGTTAGTATCCAGTCTGCAATAAAGGGCGAGAATGCAATATTGCCAAGGGGTTGGCCTTGGCGGTGGTGTATTCTATATATTGCCAATAACTTCAACACTCGGGCTAAGAACAAAGACTGCAAAGAGATGATAAAGAAGGCTGCTTACTAGTTGCAACCTTGGAAGTTTCACGCCTACAATGACGAGGCCAAGATTATGAGCCCTTATACTAGAGCTTATTTTAGAGGCCTACATCCTAAAATGTAGACGCTGGAATATGATAACGAAGCTTGGTTTGGTCATGGGACAACCAACATTGTAAAAAGTTATAACAGTACTTTGCATGATGCTAGAAACTTACTCATCGCGGCACTACTTAAGAAAACTTTCTACAATTGCAATGACTACTTCAATAAACATAGGATCGAGTTAGCAAAGAAAATGGGCATTGGTAAAGTGTTGACCAAATTTGCGGAGAGAAAGTTTGACAGGTGGTGCAAAGTGGCCAATGGTCACCAAGTCATGATTTTTTACTACAATGAGTAGATATTTAAGGTCATAATAAGCCCAAACCATCAATGTACTGGCAAAAAGGAGAGAACAACCACACGGTATACTTGCAACAAGTGGCAAACATACAAAATTCCATGCTCACACATTATAGCTGTTATGAGAAAAATGAGCATAGACTGCGCTGCACACATTAGGTATTGGTGCACAATACAAAATCAACTACATGTATACGCAAGTTCCTTCATGCCCTGTGCAAATAGGTCTAGATGGTCATATCTTGACATTCCTGTATAGTATCCCGTCACAACATCAAATGAGGTTAAGAATCCAGGCAGGCCATAGGAGAAACAATTCCAAAATGAGATGGACATCTGGGAGGGACCATTAACTTACACCTGTAGACTATACGATGAGGATGGACATAATAGGAGAAGATATCCACAGCGAGAAAGACAACCCACGTCAAGTGGATCTACCAATAGTTCACTTATTAAATGTGAAAAAACCAGTAATAATATTGATTAATTATATATATGGTAGTGTATTTAAGTAGTTATTTTTCAACTTTTTGTTTTTATCATATAAGTTTTCTAACAAGCTTACAAATTTTCTTTCCTCTTTTGTACTTACAGGAGTAGATGGATCTAAGACCAATAGATAAGTCACTACTTCACTTGTAGCCATCTCATAGATCTAAGCTAGTATAGGGTGCTCAAATAAGGAATAGTAAATGGAAAACATATTTGCAATTTGTTCCATTTCCTATACTAATTGTAATAATATTTCTTCTTCCTTGGTTATAGGAAAACTATTGGCTCAGGTGCCATAGATGTAAGGCTATATTTAAGCGTCAAGATGACTAGGAGATCCCAATAGATCCACATATGATCTCGTATCTAAAGCAGTTAAGCTTCATTGGTGTATGCCAGTTCCCTTCATATAGTTAGATTGGCACATGATTACCGCCCTGGTTGAGCGATGGAGGGAGGAGACACATATGTTTCACTTCCACACTGGTGAGATGACAATGACACTACAGGATATATCTTTACTTATAAGTTTGCCAGTTGATGGCGATACAGTTACTGGAGTGACGACTTCTACTAGGTGGGCCAAGATGTGTCACTACCTATTAAGAATTCGCCTACTAGAAAGTGCCTTAAAAGGTGTCAAATTGAAGTTGTCGTGGTTGAAGGACAACTTCACCGATTTACCTTTTGATGCGAACGAGGAGACGATGCAGCGCTTTTCGAAGGCACATATCATGTAGTTGATCGAGGGTATGTTGTTCTCAAACAAGTCTAATAATGTCTTACACCTGATGTTCCTCCCTCTCCTATTAGACCTCGTCATGACTAAGCAATACACGTAGGGAGCAACTTGCTTGGCGTGGCTATATTGCCATTTGTACCTGGCTTGTAAGGCTGACGCAGGAGAGATTAGTAGTCCATTAGTTATTCTGCAAGTGTGGGCATTAAAGCATTTCCCACACATCGCCCCCTTGTGTCACTGGATTACTACAACTATCGATGGTCGACCATTTATGAGTCAATGGGAGGCGAACTTTGACGTGACTAAGCTACCTACACATGTAGTTGGATAGTATAGAAATGCATTCGATCACTATCATCCGAAACAAGTGCATATTTACCGAAACCATTCTCTTTATTCATTTACTAACTATTACTTTTTTCATCCTCATTGTTGATCATCAATTCAAGTTGTTTAGATTCCCTATGACCACAATGATGTAGCCATATTGCCAGCTTATTATCAATATGAGAGTGACATATGGCTAGCCCATATACCACTTATATGCTTCTACATTGTGAAGATGTACCATCCCGACTGTATGGCTCGACAATTTGGCGGGATGCAATAGATCCCAGCCTACCCTGATACAGGACGTACCCTGCATGATATCGACTTAAGTGGTAAGATAGATATAAATTGGGCGACCCACCATGCAGCTTGGATAACACAATGGGAGGATCACCGAAACCGAATAGCTCAGGTTCAACCACCACCTGGTGTACATCCTAACTATGTCCCTTGGTACTAGCAAGTTACCCACAAATATATTAGCCGATCTAGAGTTTCTTTGATGTATATGATACATACAGTTGCTTTTTCATTTACACTTTTTTTTTCTAATTTATATGCAACTCAAACTTTTGCATTCGGAATGTAAGCGGACTTCATACATAGAGTGCCGTACATGTTATATGAGGACATATTATCTAAGTAGCATCAAGTAGATGACCTCATTCAAGGGATTATTAGGGTCTACTAAGGTGACCTAACTCCACCCAGTCCAGATGTCGACGAAGACGACTCCCCACTAGACAAGCCATGAAGAGGTAAGGGTCGTGGGGCACATGGTCGTCATCAAGTTAAGGGCTGAGATCGTAGACAGCTTGATGTGGAGATTCACAATAATACTTCTCCTCCACACTTCTTGCCACCAGCATCTCCTAGACCACCTAGATTTGAGTTCCACAAGGCATTCCTCAAGGAGAGCTCCATCGATCCTATGTATCACACCCCTGTCATTGGAGAGGCCTCTACTATTCAATTTTATACCACTGTACCCCCATGAAGGAGGCTAATTAGAGATTAGTAGAAATGGGCAAGGGAGTCATGCAGATGCATCCTTCTCCTGTCCCCATGCATGGATCGTTCTCGGGTGCTTACAACTAAGATGGTGGACAAATCACACAACTGGATGCAATTCAGATGGTTTAGCCATAAGACAACGCAAAACCTCATGATGCTCGGCCACTACCTCAACGACAACGTCAACATCATTAGCTTTGTATATTTCACTTCTAATTTACTTTCTTTATTTTTTAAACACTATTTAACTATTTTGACAAATTACTTACATTTCGTTTAATAGTTTTATTTCTTCATAATTTAAAGTTATTTACAGTTTTTTATATCAATTCAAAACGCATATCTATGTAGTATTAAACTTAGACATAACCGAACATCTCACAAATAAATAACTGAATATAATTTCACTGATTGACTAAAATAAAATAACTATCTACTAAACATTACGTTCCGAATACGTTTTCAATTAAAATCCTACATGGGCTCTACCAAAATTTAAGGTAATGCAATTTTCAATTGCAATCCCATATAAGCTTGACTAAATTTAAAGTAAAGGGGTAGACGAAAATGTAAAATGTAGGTGTATTAAAATAATTTGTACTGATATCGGCTATTGGGTAGATGTGTAAAATTTGTACTACAATTGCCTCTTGAAGAGGTGATTTCAATATGACTTGAAATCGCCTTGAAATCGCCTTGAAATCCCCTCTTGAAGAGGCGATTTCAAGTATGGTATTTTTAGGATAATTTTCCCAGATGCCGCATTTTTGTAATTTTTTTTTTTTTTTGCATTTTTTTTCCTTTTCCCCTCATTGTAGATAAATGTTGAAATTAGAAACAGGGAAATTATTAGAATAAGCTACATTTGTTGGTTTGAAAAAAAATTGAGGTGAAGGTTTTAAGAAAGAACATTTGACGGTATGGACTCATGAATTAATTTTACATGTCCAAATTAGAGATTTGCCTTATGTCACCATTCAGTCACTTATCTAGTAGCATTATTGATTATATCTTTCCCTATATATTAGAAAATCAATGAATTTTACTTAAATAAAAGGTTGGTAATATAAGATCCGTCGTCTCGGAGTATTTCCCAGTAGTAGTTGGGCTTTGCGCATGGTGGGCCTACAAAACAGAACACTGTAAGAGGACGTTAGGATATGGTTCAATGTAGCCACTTCCATGCTTAATCAACAATGTATTCTAAAGAGTAAATGATGCTTAGGAGAAATAAGCAAGTTTTAGAGCATAAAAGTATAGAGAGCTTTATCGTTAGGTAGCGACAAAGTATTTATAATGGAGCAGCACCGGCAGTTGAAGAACAATTAGTGGGAGAAATCCTCTCCCATGGGGTCTTAGCGTCCGACATGTTCCATTTATATTGAAGGTGGCTATTAACTTAATGTCTTATCCTTATCTTATACATTCTAACCGTTGAAGAGCTCCTTGGGCTCGGTCAATCCAGGCCTAGGGCAGCAAGCTTTAGGCGTGTTAGATCTAAAAAAGCCTAAGAGGCCTATGTCTAAAGAGCCTTGTCAATACTTACCCCTCCTCCCACTTGGCAGTCTTATTACTGAGGCAAAGGTAAAGAGAAGGGATATATGGTTTGTTTAAGCATGTGGCCAATCTAACTTAAAAGGGCTCTAACTAGCACTACAGTGCTAACGTGGCAAAGATGTAGGTCATGGTTGGCAACAGGCCGAAGCGGCAATGTCTAAGGCGGTGAATACCTAGGCCGAAGATGTCCGAGGTAGGATGAGCTGAGGTCGTTGGCAACTATCCCAAAGTGAGGTGCTGACGACCCGAACAGGATTGAGGCTTGATTAGGGTGTTAAAGTAGGATACCTTCGCATCTCACTAGGCAAGCAATTTGAGGCTCCAAGCTAGTCTAGCCGAACAACACTCATCATGGACCGAGTAAGTGTGATTGCGTCATACCTCTATCATACCGACCAAGTGAAAGTTAGAGGGACCATGGGGAAACTTCTTATGGAAGGAACTTTTTCAAATTCTAACCTAAGCACGCTCGTTTTCTGTGCATTTAATGTAATGTGACGGATGTCTTATCGTAATAGATTAGCATACAACTACATGTGTTTTGCCTTTTAAAGATAACCGTCCAATCAAAACTTACTCCATGTGTCTACTCTACAGCATTCCAAGGGATTTGTGCTTATACAAATCCCGATAACTGCCTATACGGTTTCCTAGGCATTTAGTCTATAAATAATACAATCACAATGAGAGATCACTTTTCTACGATCTTTCTATTCTATTACTGCAAATTTCACTCTTTTGCATTGCATTAAACTTCCTTCTTTTTCATTACCCTTTACTACCATGTTAGCTAACACAAGTGAGGTAAATTCTAACTTATCACGGTACAACCTTACTAACTCTGAATCAATAAGGATTGATCCCCCCCAATAGGAGAAGACAAAGTCTCATCGCTAACATAACTTGACAAGCCCACTAGGATGGTAGTAGAGGCATTAGATAGGGCTAGGCTTATCAACACCACTCCAAGGGACGTATATACGTACACCCCCTACACCCTCCAAAGGATTTGTTTGATGAGCCTGGGATTGGCAAGGGGCCTAGCGCTCAAGTAAGTAAAAGTAAACCCCCTGCCCTTAGTCGGATCCTAGGTAACTTTGTTATTAAGACAATCCCTAAGTAATAGATACGGCTATTGAGTAGGGACGAATGGGTGGCCTTGCTATTGGGGAGGCACTTTATAGTATTCGAGAAGTACTTGGAGTTCGGGCAACACCTCCCTCCAAGTCGCTTCAAGAAGAAGCTCTTTAACTTCTACAACTACAGTCAAGCACAGGTCTTTCCCAATGAGTAGAGGGTGTTAAAGGCTTTCCAAGTGCTCTGTGAATACCTAGTGCTAAGAGCCACTCCTGAGCTACTCAACTACTTTTATATGTGGAAAAGCATAAGAGGGTGGCCATACCTTTAGCCCCGTCCTGGAAAGAAGCTATTCTACAGCCTCATGGATGCGGTGAATGGCTTGCAGGATGAGTACATGGTGGTCAGGCTACCCGAAGAGGTAGACTTCTAGACGCGGTGGGATGTATATGCGTACGCACCCTACCCCCTCCAAAGGATTTGTTCGATGAGCTTAGGATGGGCAAGGGGCTTAGTGCCCGAGTAAGTAAGAGCAAACCCTCTGCCCTTAGTCGGATCCTAGGTAACTTTGTTATTAAGATAATCCCTAAGTAATAGATACAGCTACTGAGTAGGGACAAACGGGTGGCCCTACTATTGGGGAGGCACTTTACAGTATTCGAGAAGTGCTTGGAGTTTAGGCAACACCTCCCTCCAAGTCACTTCAAGAAGAAGCTCTTTAACTTCCACAACTGCAGTCAAGCATAGGTCCATCCCAATGAGTGGAGGGTGTTAAAGGCTTTCCAAGTGCTCTGTGAATACCTGGTAATAAGGGCCACTCCCGAGCTACTCAACTACTTTTATATGTGGAAAAGCATAAGAAAGTGGCTATACCTCTAGCCCCATCCTAGAAAGAAGCTATTCTACGGCCTCACGAACTCGATGAATGGCTTGAAGATGAGTACATAGTGGTCAAGCTACCCGAGGAGGTAGACTTCTAGACGCGATGGACCAAGCTGGACCAGACAGGGGCCCAAAAGGGGCTTCGCCTTAGTAACGTAAAGGCCACGTAGTAGATTCAAGCCTTTATGACCCTTAAGCATAGCTAAGAGATAAATGCCATAGAGACCATGAAGAGGTACTTTCAGTATCCAATCTCCTAGCTCTTCCCTAGCATGAAGAAAGCTGTGATAAAGAAATGGGTCAAAGGTACAGGTTCATTCCTTTTGCAAATGCCTTTGTCTATTGTACTAGTGTAGGGATGCTTCGTCTGATGTCTATCTTTGTAAAACGAGGGATCTTTCCTTGTCTGTGCTAATCACAGCAAAGTCAGCAAATGGTAGTGGTTGTTTCTTTTGTTTTTGCCTTATTTTTCTTTTTTTTCTCACTGTTTCGATTCAATTTCTTATAGGCAAAAATTTGGCTATAAGGGCTCTCCATCCCTTCGTAGACGAACTAATGAGCCGCTGATAAGTAAAGACTAAGGTATCCGAGTTGAAAGGTAACGCTATACGGGCGAAGTCAAGGGCGAGGGAAACCAGTAAAGTCCAACCAATGGTTGTTCCTCAAGGGATTGCCATTGGTCTTCGGGATAAGCCACTGGTTGTCAAGCCTATGGGCGTAGCTCTTCCTACCCTTATCTTCATCCCTGCTGCCGAACCTATTCTCTTGGGGGACGAAGGCATTGATATGAAGGAGCCGGATGTTTAGATGCTTTCCCCTCTAAGGAGAAGAAGAGATGGTCGAGGTGGCCTCCCTGCCGTAGGTAGCAAGGCAAAAGAGGAAAGCTCTTGAAACAATTAGAGAGGCAAGGCCCAGAGCTAAGAAACAAAGGCCCCTAACAAGGGCGCTTTAGAGCCGTACATCTTGAGTAGAGTGGCCAATGGATCATCCTTACAAGTGTATAGACAAACTTAGGAATGAGTTTTTTGATGTCCTTAATAAGTTTAAATACTTAAGGATTAAGCTGGACTCATTCAAAGAAATCCCGCACATCTTCCGAAATGAAGAGCTGCTTAGCCAAGTTCTCGAGTCCAAGATGAAGAGGGTCACAGGGAAGCTCCCGAGGCCTAAGTGGGAGGTTTAGGCTAATGAACTTACATTGTGGCACTAGACTCTTAGCTACAAGGCCTCGTTGGGGTCTTACACCCTTGCTAACTGGGTCGTACTGAAGAGACTATCCATGGTAGGTAAAGGTGACCCCATAGAGATGGCGAGCCATTTGAGCATACTCATGCGATAGGTAAACCTTTACCCCTTTACCTTAATGCGCTTCATCCTTTTCATTGAACTAACCTCAGCTCGCATTTCTTTTCAGTACTACGACTAGGTATGGCTTCAGCTAAGTAAACATGATGCTGCCTGGAAAGACGTAAAAGACTTTAGGGAGCCATTGCATAAGGCTAGGAAAGATCTGCGGGAGGTAAAGTCCTCTTATTTGGATAAATTCTTTAAAGCTAACTAGTGCCTAAGTCGCTCTTATGTGCAAGTAACTAGGCTTAAAGGGTGATTGAGGGATGTAGAGCAAGAGAGAGGGATTGCCAAGAAGGCTGGAAGGAAGGCCAACGACCTAAAGACTTGGCTTAAGGATGAACGGAGGACCAAGGCTCACCTCTCTTAGAGACTAGACAAAGAGAGGGAGGTTAAGGCCTAACTTGAGAAGGAAAACATTGAGCTGAAGGCATCGATCACCAGGTTATAAACTGAGCTGGCAATGAATGTGTCCGAGTATGAAAGTGTCGATGCCACTTCACTAAAGCTAGTCGGTTTAAAGGTTGGGTTAGAGCAATAGGTCCAAGAGCTGTAGAGAAGAGTTTCAGAGATGGAGGAGATAATCTTCAAGATGGAGAGTGGAGAGGTCTTTAGTGACACTACCGCAAAGAAGGCCATTGCCAATTATCAGACAATGGACGAGTGTTTTAGATGAGTTGGAGGACTTATCCATCGATTGCGCTTGCTATATAAGGAGATGGGTGCTCTCCCATCATCCAGACTTCGACTTGAGCTTCCTAGATTTCTTGGATTCCTCTACCTTTAGGGAGAATAAGGAAGCCCAAGCTTGTGAGAGGGAGGTCACTTAAGCGGCCCACAATGTCTAAGGCACCCCTTCTACTGCTAGGGTAAGGCAAGGTACTTATACATCCACTTCTACCCCAATAGCTCTGTAGCAAGCCGCCTTAAAGGGAGCATCTTAGGGTAATCAAGATTTGAGTAGTCCTCCTACTAACCCACATGAGCAACCTCCAACCCCTACTTCAACCCAAAGCCAACTTCCCTAAAGGCCAGCTATGAATCAGCACTTTGAATAGATTGAAGCTTTAGACCTTTTGGAGCTGTAGGAGTTAGATGATCTTAGGCAATAGTTTTGTTTTTCCTTTTTGTATTTTAAGTTGGAATGCCAGCCTTAACCTTGTAATTCAAAAGCAATGAATGAAATTCCAATTTTATGGATGTCTCATATTGTGTACTTCTAGACTTTTTTTTTTTTTACCTTTCATTATTATTTCGAGTAGGAGTTCCTATATGCAAGAGGTGTTTCCCTTTGCCAAAGTTACCCGAGAGGGGTCAAGTCTGTGGCATTCTAGTATACCCGTAAAGTGGGAGTTCCCCTATGCAAGGGGTATTTCCCCTTGCTGAGGTTACCCAAGGGGGGGTCAAGTCAATGATGTTTCGACCTGTTCAAAAAGTGAAAGTTTCTCTATGCAAGAAGTATTTCCCCTTGTCGAGGTTTCCTGAAGAGTTTGAGTTGGTGACATTTCAACCTGCCTAGTAAGTAGGAGTTCCTCTGTGTAAGGGGTATTTTCCCTTACTAAGGTTACCAGAAGGGTTCAAGTTAGTGGCATTCTAACACTCGGTAAGCGAGAGTTCCTCTTTATAGGAGGTGTTTCCCCTTACTAAGGTTACCCAAGAAGTTCAGGTCGGTGGAGTTCTAACTTCCTTGGTAAGTGGGTCTATTCACCCTTTTTGTGGGTTAGGACGATGAGAGAGAAAGAACGGTAGACAACAATTATAAAATGTAATTTTCATTCATCATTCTAAAAGAATTTACAAGTGTACTAATCAAAATAAAGTCGAAAATTATTGGCATTCCATGTACGCAAAATAAGCTCTCCATCCAATATTTCTAATTTGTATGCTCCATTGCCAAAGCTTTCCCTTACTCTGACCGGGTCTTCCCAATTGGCAACTAACTTGCCCTATCCTTCTTGCGAGCCAATCGCTTCTAACTTCCGGTAAACTAGATCATCAACCTTAAATTCCTTATGTCTAACCTTCTGATCATAGTATCGGGCAGCTCGATGTTGGTATGCAGTTACCCAAGTCGCAGCAAGGTCTCTAGTCTCTTCGATAGTATTGACGCTGGCTTGCAACAAGGACTTGTTAAAGCTAACGTCGAAGCTTCGAATCCGGAGGTTAAGGAGTTCGAGTTCAATGAGGAGGACTGCCTCGGATTCGAACGCCAGGCAAAAGGGCATTTTGCTATTAGAAGTTTGATGAGTGGTCTTATATTCACACAAAATGTTAGGTAGCTCGTCTGCCCAAGCACCACGAGCTCTGTTTACTAGCTTCTTTAAGCTGTCTAGGATGATTTGGTTAGCTACCTCAACCTGTTCGTTTGACTGGGGGTGGGCAACTAAGGTGAATTGCAGTGTAATATGGTGTTTAGCACAAAATTCTTTGAATTTGAGGTTGTAGAATTATTGTCTGTTGTCCATGACAAGAGCATAAGGAACCCTAAATCAAGAGAAGATGTTGTTTCTAACGAAATATTCAATGCTTCTCTTCGTAATCTTTGCGACCGTCTTAGCTTCTACCCACTTAGTGAAGTAATCGACAACAACAATTATGAACTACCGTCCCCCTAAAGCCTTAGAGAAAGCCCCGAAGATGTTAATACCTCATTGTGGGAATGACCACGGGCTAGTCAAAGGTTGGAGACTCATACTAGGTACATGACTAATAGGGGCATGCTTTTGGCATTGCGGGCACTTTTAGGCTACTGATTTGGCATCCTGCCTCATCATAGGCCAGTAATACCCTAGCCGAATCACTCGGAAGTAAAGGGCTTAGGACTGATGTGGTTATTGCACACTTTGATGTATAGCTCTTCCATGACATGCAGGCCCTCACCTTCTTACAAGCATATGAGCAAGGGGAGACTGACACCCTTACGGTAAAGGACACCATCAACCAACATGTAGTTGGTGTCGTGGTATCTAAGCTTCTTCGCCTCCCTCTTATCTTCTAAGAGCATGCCCTGCTCTAAATAACTCCAGATGAGGTCCATCCAGCTTGACTTTAGTGCAATAGTTGTCAGTTCTAAGACATTAACCGAGACCAGAGTTATGTTTATCTTTAGTAAGTACTCTATAAAGATCTTCCTATCTCTAACCTTTGGTTTCTATCAAGTGCTCTATAAAGATCTTCCTATCTCTTACCTCCAATTTCTGTATCGTGGTGGAAGCGAGTTTGGATAGCCAATCAACCGCCGAATTCTTAAGTCGGGGGATCTTCGTGATGCTCCACGAAGGGAATTCGGCTAAAAGGCTCTTCACCTTCTCTAGGTACTTCACCATTGTATCATCCTTGGCCTCATAGTAACCTCAAACTTGCTGGACGACTAGCATAGAGTTCGAGTAGACCTTTAAATGTTTGGCGCTAATCTCTTTGGCCAGTTTAAGTCTGGTGATAAGAGCCCCATACTCGGATTCATTATTGTTGGCATTAAACCCGAACTTAAGGGCATAGAAGACTGTGTCCTTATGCGAGCCTGTTAACACAAGACCCATACCTCCACCCCCCGAGGTAGATGATCCATCGACATGGAGAGTCCATACTGGCTTATCATCGCCCAAGGGTGCTTCCTCTTTTCCTGTATATTTTACCACGAAGTCGGCCAACACCTATGCCTTATAGGTTGTTCATAGCTAGTACTGGATTTGGTACGCACTCAGTTCCCTCGCATACTTCATCATCCATCCAGACACATTAAACTTCTACAGCATGGACCATAGTAGTTGATCTGTGAGCACAATAATCTGGTGCGCTTGGAAGTAAGGCCTTAGTTGCTATGCTGAGATGATGATAGCCAAGGTGAATTTTTCTATCTAGGTGTACCTAACCTCAAGTCCGTAGAGTATGTAGCGACATAGTATACAGGCCTGTGGTCTCTTCCATCTAATTTGCCAGTATAGAAGAGAGCGCCCGATTGCTCATAGTCAGGTACAAGAACAGGTCCTCCCCCTAAATAGGCTTGGAATGGACCGATGGGTGTGCAAGGAATTCTTAGAGCTACTTAAAGGTGGTGGTGCACTCTAGGGTCCATTCAAAGCCCTTTGGATTTTCAGGATTTTGAAGAACTCGACATATCTATCTGCGCTTTCCAAGACAAATCTACTCAACACGGCCACCATACTAGTGAGCTTCTGCACGTCTCGAGCTAAAGTAGGGGGCTTCATCCCCCTGATGGCGCTTATCTTCTTGAAACTAGCCTTCATGCCCCTCTAGGTGACCAAGAAGCCTAGGAATTTACTATAACCGACCCCAAAAACACATTTTTAGGAGTCCAGCTTTATATCGTGCGTTCGCATTTGGTCAAAGGCTTCCCGAAGGTCCTTGACATGGTCTCTTAGCTTTGCGCTCTTGACAATCATGTCGTTGACGTACACCTCCATATTGCGGCTGATCTAGGGCTTGAATAGTTTCATCACCATCCACTGGTATGTTACCTTTGAGTCCATTTTAATTTGCTTATATCTTGAAAAAGCATCCATAAAGCTTAATAAGGCGTATCCCAAGGTGGAGTCGATAAGTTAGTTGATTCTCGAGAGAGGGAAGTAATCTTTCGAACAGGCTTTGTTGAGGTTGATGTAATTGACACACATACGCCACTTCCCAATCTTCTTCTTGACTAGCACTATGTTTGCTAGCCAAGTCAGTTACTTCTCTTCCCTCACAAAGCCGGCCTTGAGCAGCTTCTACACATCCTCCTCAATTGTAGCCTGCCTTTCCAAAACGAAGTGCCTCTTCTTTTGCTTAATAGGTTGCGTAGTAGAGTCAATGTTGAGGCTATGGGTTACCAGGTGAGGCGAAATTCCAAGCATATATGATGCTAACCAAGTGAACCTATCTAAGTTGGCTTGCAGGAGAGCAACAATTTCGTCCTTCACTTCGGGAGAAGTCTCAATCCCGACCTTCATGGTCTGGTCAAGAGAAAGACCAATCTGGTCGTCTTTAGTTTCCTCGCTCGGCTCGCCTCTATCCGCCGGCTTCTCCTATAGACCGAACTCTTGGGTAAAGACTCCATCGCCTCTAGAAGCCTTGACATATAACTCTCGTGAGAGCTTTTGATCACATCTGCATATCCCTACCCCGCTCAAGATTAGGAATTTTGCCTTCAAGTAAAGGGAGGATGTGATAACACCGAACACATTTAAACTTAGTCTTCCCAAGAAAGTGTTGTGGGTAGGTGGGGGGGCAAGGGCAATTGATCACAATGAACTCTATTGGTCGTCATCGCCAAGCTCCATGTCTAGAGTGATGATCCCCTTGGCTCAAATAGTGCTTCCATTGAAGCCAATCAAGTTGTGGTGGTATAGCTTCATCTTCGCCTATAGCTTCTTTCTCATCCTCTCATATATATGAAGGAAGAGGATATCAATGAAGCTGCCGGTGTTTACCATTATTGTCAAGACCTCAAAATTTGCGATCCTCGCCCCTATGACCAAAGCATCCTGATAAGGGGTATCTACCCATTCCAAGTCCTCGTCGGAGAAGAAGATAGAAGTGTCTAGCTTCTATCTTTTCTCCCTTACTACCAAGACCTCAAACAAGGCATTAATAGAGCTACTAGTGCTCAATAGAATTCTAGGGTATGGCTTCCCAACTATTATATTGATAACGTTGTTAAGGGCACAGTCCTTGCAACGGTCAATGTTCTACTTTACTCTGCCACTGTCAGTCTGCCACCTCCGGGGTGCTCAGCCCTCATCGTCATCTAAATGATAATCGTTCCTTAGTTAGGCTACATACTCATTAAAGAAGCCCCACAAAATTGTATATTTGATTGCGTTTTTTAGCTGGAAGCATTCATTAGTAGTACGGTCATGATCGTCGTGGAACTAGTAGTACTTATTTAAGTTCCAACAACTAGGGTTCCCCTTCATTTTCGAAGGTCTATGTAGCAAGTTCTTATGCTTCACTTTGGAATAGACCTAAGCTATGGGTCTATTCAGAGACATGTACTACATGTAAATTAGAGGGGGGAGCAGGTCGTACTTAGCTCTACACTGCTTCTTTTTAAAGCTCTCCCCCTTTAATCTGCTTGGCAACCTTCCACTAAAGCGATCCTTTATGGATAATTTTTTTTTGTCCTACTTTCCACCCAACCTCTTTCGGTCGACGTCATGCCTGGCGTAAATGTTATCCTCCTCCTAATTGATGTACTTCTGGGCCTTATTCCAGAAGTCAACCAAGGTCTTCGACTTACTCTTTACAAGCAACTGGAAGAAGTCTCCCGAAGGTTCAATGCCAAGCTGAGTGGCATGGACATCGACTTCCTCATCTAATTGAGGGATCTCGACCACAGGATTGTTGAACCGAGCCATATAATCACGCAGGAATTTCCCTTCGCCTTGCTTAATAAGGTACAAAGACGACGTGTCCTTAGACAAGGGCTTGCTAGCACTAAGTAGAGGTTGAACCTCTACACTAACTTGTCAAAGGAGCTGATAGAATTGTTAAGGAGGTGGTTGAACCATGCTTAAGCTACTTTCCTCAAGGTACACGGTAAAGCCTCGCACATTATTACATCCCCATGACCATAAAGGCTCATGAAGGTGCAAAAGTAGAGGAGGTGATCATCGGGGTCACCTATGCTATCATATTGGTCTAAGGATAGAAGTTTATTATTAGGAGGCAACACTTCGTCCTGGATGCCCCTAATGAAAGGGGTCTTGTTGCTAGCGACCAGCCCGGCAATGCCAACGGCCTTGCTCCTTTGCTACTCGAACAGCCTCCTCACCATTGCGCGAAGCTCATTAAGGTTGGCATCGTCTGCTGGATGAGCTTAACGTGCTACTAATTTAACTAACACTCCTTACAAGTTGGCTACTTGTTCATTACCAACCAAAGCTCGATCATGGGTGGCACTAAACCTTGCTAGCTAATGTTGCAATGGGGGATTAGGTTACTGATCCCTACCATTCTACTACTATTGTTGGTGGTTGTTTTGCCTAATGCGACCGTTTGAAGGTGAAAAGGGGGTGGGTTTGTGCATTGCACCTCTCGGCTTGTTCAAGGTGAGAGTGGAGTGGTCTATTTTTAGCAGCTAACTCCTCGACCAAGTGTTTCACATGCTCCTCCAGTATTGCCCTTAGGAGGCGATGATTACCTGCAAGTTGGTTATTTACCAACTAGCGGTTCTCTTGCTCATCCTAATGAAACGTGATATTTGAGAGTTGCATTTAGGGAATGTGTTTGGGGTTTTTCATATAGGAATTGAGTTTCCTACAGACGATGCTAAATGACATCTCAGAGTATTTGTCAGTAGTAATTGGGCTTTACACGTAGTAGACTTGCAAAACAAAACACTATAAGGGGACGCCGGGATATTGTCCAGTGTGGCCACTCTAATGCTTTCATTAACAATGTATTCTAGAGAGTAAACAATACTCGAAAGAAATAGGTAAGCTTTAGTGCACAAAAGTGTAGAGAGTTTTACTGTTATATGGTAGCAAGGTATTTAAAATAGGGTGGTGTAAATAATTGGAGGATAGTTAGTTGGAGAAATCCTCTCCTGCAAGTATGATAGAGAAGAACCATGGCGTCCGACATGTCTCACTTATACCGAAGGTAGTTGTTGTCTTGGTGTTTTATCCTTATCTTGTGTATTCCAACCATTAAAAAACTATTTAAACTCAGTCAATCCAGACCTAAGGCTTGATCTCAAAGTGGCAAGCCTTAGATCTAGAAGAGTCCGAGGGTCCATATCTAAAGAGTCCTGTCAACAAGATCCATTCCAATTCATGTTAACAATCAATTTCATATCTTATTTTGATACTAAAAACATATATAATTAGAATAAAGATCATAAACAATTAAATTAATCACAATTATATTGCTTTGTTAAATAATAATATCTTTCATATCCCATTTTATATCATTTTCATATTTTAATTATATTTTAAGTATCAAATGCCTGTGCACCATCATAATTCATACAAGTCCCTTGTTTGGTATGAGCTTCTATTATATGGTTAATATGAATCGACTAAATATATGGTATATAAATAAGTAGCGTGGTTATAAAATCTGTAAGGTATTGGGTTGTTGTTATTTTATGATATTAGATAAGATAAAACCTTTAGTCTTTAATTTGCATATAGACTAAATCATCGGACAAAAGTGATCCCAAGGTACTAGACAAAACTAAAAAAAATCGATACCATATATCTAACCATGCAAAAACTTATTTCATAAAATAAGATAAACATATTCGTAAAACCTAAAAAAAAAACACCACATCATTATCATTATTTTTACTACTATATTATGCTAAATCCCTTCCATTGAATTCTCATGTTGATGCTAAAGCTCGGAAATTGATGCAATAAAAGTCTGTGTCTTGCACTGCGTACTCAAACGTAGCACAAGAGAGTTATACTATTACATCCTTCTTATACTCTCCAGTTCTGCCAATCAAATACTACTATAAAGTTTCCAATGACTTAATTTCAATGAAAGAACATTAAATTAGAATGTTACTAGCTTTACTGATAAAGAGATTTTGAAGTTTCTAATGGCCTAATCTTAGTGAAAGATATGTAAATTGACCTTCCATCCAATGAACACTTTTTGGAAACCCTTGTTTGTATAACTACCGCGTTTTAAGTCCTTAAGACATGCTGAAAAAAAACAGAGCATCCCATTCCGTGTACGGTCTTATTTTTCTTTGTACAGGTCCAAAATCGTTTGCATTAATAAAACGGTTCTTCGGCAAGCGAGGCTGTAACTCTATAGCAACCCTACCGTCCACTATCACAATGTCATCGGAAATCAGTAGGAGAAACATTCCATCCTATGCCATCCCACTTTCCAAAGACACTGAAGATGTGAACAATATATGCAAACTGACTACAGTGTTCTTCTATCACACCGGAGAGGACGATGAACAAAGGGCAAAAACAAGTACATATACATTATTGAAAAACCATATTTACATAGCCGAAAAAATGAAAGTTCTAATGCAGTTTTAGGACAAAAGGAATCCTAACTACAAGTGCAACTTTGTTAGCTGGGAAAGAATAGTGAAAACTCTCTTTTAATGGCATATAACTGACGACAGAAATATATATGAGAAACCATGGGGGGCGTGGACAATGAATCAAAAAATGGTGTCAATTCTAAGCTTTCTTTTGGGAGGAGATTTCTCTATAATCTGCTTCTGTAGGTCCATGAAAGTGCATCCCTTGTTAGCGAATAATCTTCGAAGGTTAATCACGGAAAGCTCACTGAAACTAGCTACTGTAAGATCTGCCTGCACTAAATCATATCTGCCCATTAAAAACAACAATCAGTTTCAAGTCCCTTGAGGAATATCAGAATTTCTTTAATGAAATCTAGGAATATTACTCTGAAAGAAAGAAATTCCATGTGAACATATGACTTTGACATTTTTTGGATGAAAACATATGACTTGACTCAGTTGGGATTAGTTAGAAAATATTTTACTAGCAATAATTAGTAAATACAAAAGTCAGATCTCTGAACAAGTATAATCATTTATACACTAACAGTGAGACTTGTGCTCAAGTTTCTTGCTTCTTGCTTGTTGCTTGTTGATTCTACCTTCTTTAGGTTCATCTCTCCAATAGTCGTGCTTTATGTCTAACATTAACTATGACATCCAATTAAATACTAAATGCAAAGACAACACTACCGATGAGCATGAGCAAGTCGAGATTACCTATTTAATATTGTCAATTAATAAATATATAGTCCATACTAATTAGTACATTACAAGTTTAAACTTTTACAGTAAATGGTTATGGTGTCAACCTAAACGTGGTATCAGAGCAAAAGATCCTCAATTTAAATCCCTACATTGTCATTCAATTCTTAATAAAGTTCAAGCCCAAAAGTTAAGGAAAAGTGTCAAATATATATAGAACCCACTCTAAATCTATAAGTTTAAATTTTTAAATTAGATGGTTATGATGCTAACTTTAACGAATGCTAAGCACTGCTAAGGCAAGACATCAAGAAAATACATACGCAGGATGAGCTCCTATTACTGCAATGGCCATCATTGTACAGTTATGCGCTGCAGTTATGCCCCTTAGATCATCCTCAAAGACAACACACTTCGATGGTTTTCGATCGAGCTGCATCAAATCAAATTAAGAAGGTTATAGGCAGCTGCAGCATACAAAACCATTTGACAAAATTAACAAGTAGAAACATTCAAGATATATTGAAGTCAAGGTCCATAAGTGTCAAATGATGAAATAGATGTATATAGTGCTAGGAACCCACTGTCTGAAACTCTGCCATTACGCAAAGTGCACAACATAAATAAAAAATTTTTACATGCAGTTGCTCAATAAAATTCATGCACCAAATCCAGGCCAGATTTTTTTTGGTCAGGTAAGCCGGGCCAGATTTTTTTTGGTTAGGTAAGCCGGGCCAAATTTAGTAACATGATTGGAGAAACCACTGTAAATTATCTAGTTGGAAGCATGATATAATTATTACTGGAAACAATATATTTTAGAAGATGAATCTTCTTTACCAATACCCAATCACAATCACCACAAAGTTTGGAAGGGGAGACATAAAGATTGTAAACAGAACAATTCTCAAATGTATCCAATGAAATTTCAATTTACAGTGCAAAAAGTACACAACTCAATCTCCAGATAAAGATAGTTGACTGTTTTCTTATAGAGAAAGCGCAATGTAATTCACATAGATATTTGTGAGAGTTAGTCTCAACAAATTTTTGAAAAGGTTAAGCTTCACACATTAGTTTCTTTTGGAAAGATGCTTTCTGTCCAAGCCCAAGAAACACCATAACAGTAAACATAAATCAATTTGGAAGTATGAAAATTGAAGACAACAATATAAATTTTAGTTTCCTTACCCAAGAAAAAAAAAAAAAATATATATATATATATATATATATATATTAGTTTATACAATCTCCATCCATATGCTGTGTAAATTCATAATGACACCAACCTTAACAGCAGCTGAAAGAAATCGATGAGCTATGGACTCCATACCATCCTCTTCTGTAATGATTGCCTGGTACACCAAGGGAAAAAAAGGAAATGCATAAGCACATGAGCCATTATTAATCGATTTCAGTAGGAGAGCAAAGAAAGAAAAAGGTCAATTAACCAGTCTACCAACTACAGAAGTACAGAATAATTTGTTCCAGATAAATGTCTCCCCAGGTCATCAATCTGACAATTTCAAGCTGCTAGACTGACAAATACAATATGAGTAATGATAAATGGTGATAAAGACTGTCAAGAAACTTCATTGAGAATTCAAAATGGACCAAGAATATTTTTTAGGTTTTTATCATCTAAACAGTCTAAGGACAACTGTCCCAATCTTTATTAAATACATAATTCTCAACGAAGTATTAATTTTACACAAAGTTTCTCAACAACTTTTCTCACTGTACCATTTTTCATACAATAAACATTTTTTGGTGATTGACAAAAACAATGTTAAATGTCTCTAGTGCATATAATAAGGAGAAAACCTTAAGCTTTGGACTTTTTCAAAGACTTGATTTTGCACATTTAGTCAGTCTATCGTCACTATACATCAACAGAACCAGAAAACTACTTATGATTATGATCAAAAGGATCAACTTGAGAACATAATTAACCTGGAAATACTTGGTAAGCCCCAGCCGGTCAAGTGCATCAACCATATTTCTCCTATCAAGACTAGAAACAACAGCACAATGTATGCCAGCTGTCTGCACAGCATCGAGCCATTCTTTCAACCCATCCATGGGTTCCTTAACCTGGAAGAAAAGATAGTTAAAAATAATACTGTAACTAAACTAGAGATACTTAAATACAAACTAACTTTCCAGAATATGCTCTCACTTTGAGAAGATTATCATAATATAACTGGGCGAGCCTTGACTTTAACCTATCTGATTCACTTCCACCTTCATCCCACAGCAAAACCTGAAAAGTTTTCGGGTAAATAAAACCTGAAGAGTTGCTTATATTATATGAACAGTTATATTTATACCCCTCAAAATCCAAATCCTCTCCATAAAAACACCATAAGAATTAGAAGACAGGAAAATAAGCAACAGGAAATGTGTAGTTATGCTGTAGTAATAGAACTTTGTTAAGCTAATATCTGCCGAATACGTTATTATAAACCTCTATTACAGAATGATTTTGGATAAAAAGGGCATACCATATCAATGATGACAGCAGAAACAGAAAGCTAATGAACCTAATTTCTGATAAAGGTATAACAACTCTTTGGCATTTATGGTCTTCTATTTATGCATGGGCTGAACAGGTATTTTTCACTGATAAAATTCCTAATTTTCCAATTTTTGTCTATATCGAAAGTCTTATGATACTTCCAAGGTTCTGTTCCAGTTGCATCTGTATAATTTTTCATTCAATAAAAGTAACAGAACTAAGTGGTCTTATTTGCAAGATTGCATGAGTATCTTAACCAAAGAGATAGAAATGTGCAGACTCACAAATGTAAGAACTGAAAAAATATTCAAGTAACAGATTATTCCAAATTTGTTTTATTTTTTTATTTTTTTTGGGCCGTCCTGAAAGTATTAACTGATCAAGATAGTATCATAAAGAATTGGTGAGCTGTGAACTCTCCATGTACAGACATGATGTATGAAGAGGATGATATAAAATTTTTGGGCCTCACCAAATATTGCAACTTATTAACCTTAACGGACTCAGTTGTCTCTCACATACCAGGTAGCAAAGCACTATTTACTAGGAAACTAATATCCGCAATGCAACATCAATGAAACAAAGATCACAATAATGAAAGTCAGAGATAAATAATATTACAGACCTTATGGAGGATATGATCAGCACCTGCATAAAGCATCAGTCTTTGCATTTCTGCATCATCTTGTAATTCTTTTCCTGCAAAAACAGCAAGGAGAAAGGGGATTGAGGACATCCTGCTTTTCTAGCATTCATGAATCCTAGAATTGTCAAGCTAACTCTTCCCAGTTTAATCTGCAGCATGATAATAATTTAAAAATTTTATCTCTAACACAAAAGACACACAGCCAGGCATGATATTTTCTTGCAAATTAAATTTTCAATCTTCTAATTTGGAAACCACAAGATAAGTTTCCCAAACTTAATCCCAAGAGTTGTCATTCTCACGACAAATTGCAAGGGTGCAGATTAGAATCCCATCAAGGTACTATTTGGAGCTAAGTGCACAGCACAAGCAGGATATAACCAGTGCAAGGGTCTTGATGGTGATTCATGAACCCGGAGATAGCAAGTCCAGTTCCCTCCATTCCTAGATAAGTTAATACCTGAACTCTTGCTTTTTGACATGTTATTTTTTTATTTTTCTTCGATACAGCATGGCTAAATCCTTTGAGAACAGCAAATTATCATCAAGCAAAAAGTTCATTCTTGACTATAAGAGTGGAAGAGAACTTCAAAATGACTGAGGTATCATGGAAGCCTAGATACAGTATCAATGATAATGCATGACATTGAGATATTCCAGTTCAAGAAGACCAGCTTTCATACCCAACATAGACGACAGATCATTTAAGAACAAAAGATTAGATATTACAGATCTTGACCATCAGATTCAATCACAAAGAATACACAATACCTTCTTCCAAGGCAAGCTGTTTCCATGCATTTAACTTCAAGGTTTGTGTATCCACCTGAAACCAATAAATACGTTGATCCAAAAGAAATATCACTACCAACACATGTATACAAAGAGCCAATAATGTTGAGGCGTTAATTAAATAACCCTAGAAGATTCAATATTACTGATATCATTATATGATAGTCCCATTGTAAGGTAGGAGATGAAAATAAAGGCTCATCTATGACGGCCCATCCATGTGAATATTACCAACACATCCTCCAATACTATCAATTAAAAAAGACTCTTTGATTCCCACTAAAGATGCATATGACACCTACTGCATCTGTTGTATTCTTAGATAAATGTTTATGTTTTCACTTTTTCCTCAAGGGATAAAGACAGGCAGCATCAGGCTATTCCCATTCCCATTGACAACTGGTCCAGAAAGATTGGCACACTATCCCATCTGATCAGATAACATCTTTAAGCTACAGAAATCACTGTTAAGGTGAAGTATATCATATTAATATATCCTTGCGAGTGACTTCGATCAAACAGTTAGATTCCATTACAATATAACCTTCTAGGAAGAGTAGATATGTCATCATAAAGTGACTTCATCAAATGTTAAATTAGCAAGTATACAGTGAAACTGCGCTTCAATTGGTAGGAACATAACATTCCCATAACAACATGGAAATAGAAGAAAAACCAAAGACCTTATTTCCAACAAAAGTAAGACAATAACAAAGCCGATATATAGCATATGAATTACCAACAACAATAAGAAATATAGCAATCTTGAATGGAAAGAAACATTTACCACTACATTGTCCCACGAAAAAATAAGCCCATAAGCTTCATCAGGTTTCATGGCATATCGTATACGTTGAAGGAATCCCTCTTGCAATCTGTCATTCAAGAAATCCTACTTGCACCAAAGAATAAAATAAGCTCAAATAAGAATTTTTTTTAGAAAAGTACCAATAAGATATGTTCTTTCAATAAAACATCAAACATATAGCCAAATGGTGGGAATAAGGCCCAAGTATTGTTTTTATTGTCGTTACTTGTATATTTCAATGCATCCAATGTGTTGTGTGGTTTCCACAGGGCAAAATAAAAGAGAAAGTACCAAAATTTTTCACAAGGAAGCCAAATAACACTTAGATGCATTGAAAATGAATACTTAAGGGAACTTATTCAAAAATCCATACATCAGGCATGTGAATAGGATAATTAAGTCATATCTAGTAGAAGTTTTTGCATACCACATCCATCTTTAAAGGTCCATCCGCTCTAAATGTCTCGAAACCCTCTCCATATTCTGCTCCAATTGCCTAAAACACATCAGTCATTAAGCAACAGCATTATATAAAAAGAAGAAAAAGGAGGAAGAGAACAAAATGATGACAGGTTCATGGGTCACCATTTTTCTTTTGTCAAGAAAATTGAACATATTAATCCTACAATCAGAGAAAAGCGTTGTTGCCACTGGCGACAAATGCCTTAAGAAGCTAGAAAAGGAAACTTTTACATACATAAATTTCGTGAAACATTTAATCAATGAAGTAACAAGTGACACTAATTCATAAAGGGAAAAAGCAAATGAAAAGTAACACATCTTTATCCTCCTAAACCAATTCATAGCAGACCCGGATCCGAAATGCATTAAAAAAAAAAAAAAAAACAATCAACACTACCTCTTGCATAAAGAGCTTATTGGGTGTAACTGGAGACCAATCAAAAGACCCATTTTGGTCTGACCCACAAGCATTTCGTACCACCAAACGATTCTCTCTCCGCTTCCCTGACTAAGTAATAATCGAAAAAGACACGAACTTTTCAGTTTCTATCAAAATACAAAAACATCCAATTGAACATAATATTAAAGAAAGGCATATACAGCATACCCATGAAGTGATAATATAAGATTGAGACAAGTAAGATGATGGAGAAGACGAAGGTTTGGAGGAAGGAAGTCGGAGAGAAGCGGTTCTGAAATTGCAAGAGCAGTAATCCATTTGTACATGAGGCTACGCAAAAACGAGGAAGGACGGGACCTTTTATAGGGTCGTGGTTACCATTTTCAGGAAATCAATATTGTCTTAATTCGATTTTTTATTTAATATCTATTAAATTTAAATTACTCAATTGATTATATTTTTAATTTTTATATTTAATAAATATTAAATTTATAAGTAATAAAAAACGGAATCGATATTGTTAAAATAATTGGTCGGATGTGTCTAAGATTTTGGTTTATCTTATTTTATCGGATTATGGGTGCCACGTAACACGGTGATATCCGATAAACTTCTCCCTTTGCACTATCCAATCTTTTTGGACCATCTAGACGGGAGGGAGAGGGAGTATACAACTCAAAGACTAGAGCGTCAGCTTTGGCATCTCATTCCATATGCTTAGTTCTATTTGAACCCCAAACTCACACGGAATGGCGTGTGGTTCTCAACGGGCGTGTACAAAATATTTCTTCAAGAATATTATTATTTTACACAAATCACCTTCTCTATATTTCTTTGTTGTTGGACTGAAGATGTTTCCTCACTGGAAAAATATTTTCTTTGTGTCGAGTATTACTTCTTTTTTTTTATTCTTTTGGACTTACACTTTTTAAAACGAGAATTAAAAATAAAAAGAATAACTTTTATTTGCTTTTCACTGTAATTAAGCTATACTAGATATGCTAAGCCTAAGCTCCCTTGAAGTGACTATAGTTGGAACTTAAATGATGCCAAAAAATTGAATCATTAAGATATGATTTTTCAAATTTTACAACTCCTATACTTGTTATTTATTCATAAATATAGAATCATACATTAATCATATCACATTATAATGATTCAATATATGAATAAGTAATCTAATATTTATCAAATACATAATTTTCAATAAAATTTCTCAACAACTTTTCCCATCTTTTTCTATTATAAAATATAATTTTGAAAACTCTTTCATTTTTTATATTTCACCTTTCTATGGTATCATCAATGCATTTTTATTTTTTTTTTTATCGAATCATATCATATTATAATGTATAGCAAGTTAATTCATTTTTTATATCAAAACTTTTTATAGTATTATTAATATATTTTTATAATTTTTTTTATCATATCATATCATATTATAATATATAATTTTAGAAGGTTTTTCAATAGTTCATCCCTTCAATTTATCATATCATTTCAATTTAACTTTGTGTCCTTTTAGTTTATGGTAGCATTTCAATTTTACTTATTTACATTGATAGATTGTTTTAGGATCCTGTTCATTTTTTTACGATATCGATACCATCATCTATCCCACATTTGATAAATCATCTTTAAATCTAAATCATTAAATAAACCATTGAATTCAATAGTTTAAATTTAAAAACATAGAAATAAATTATAAAATTATAAGCAAATCGATCCCATCAAAATAGATAACAGAATCATAGAATCTTCATAAAATAATACTCTTTAATATTAAACTTTTTCAATAATACATCTTCATTATTAATTTTTTCTCTTATATTACTCTTAACCACTCTTTTTCAATAAAATCATTTATTTTACTCTCTTTTTTAGTGCTTTTGTTTCTTTTCCTTTTCAAAACTAATTCTTCCACTATCTTCTTGAAAGCATTCATCTCTCTTCCGTTTCACTCTTTCGTGATACTTTTGTACCATGTTTACATATTTACCTTTATGGATTTTCTATGTTCAATCTTTTCTTAATGTCTAGATTAAGTTTACTTTTATGCTTTCTTTGTGCCATTATATTTACGATCACCAATGTGATAATGTGTATATCCATCATTATTTGTCTACCTTTACATTGAGTTATATCTAAATTATCTGTACAATTTACAAAAACTATATAAAAATTATAGTTTTTCAATTATCTATATTTATAATGAATTTAAATATCCATTCCATGAGTGTATAATATGCATAAATAGAAATGTGATAAGTAATTATTTGTATGAGATTTCAATTTTACCGTCCATTATAACTTATTCATATAATAATACTGTTTAGGTTTTATTAGCCATATATTTAAGTAGAACTTTTACATATTGCTTAAATAATTTCTTAACACATCTTTTTGGTAATACATATAAACATTGAGTTTATTTACATTTTTTTTTTAAATTATAATAATTCTTGAAACCTTTATACACGTATTGTATTAACTCTTTAACTAGTTTACTATAATGTGAAATCATGAGTGAGGGATATGATCCTATGTTAAGTATTATTGGGATTTTTTTTTTTTCTTTTGGAGGGCCTATCTTTAGAGGATTTTTTTTAAACAAAATATTTTGGACCTTTTCCTAAGTTAAATGGTCAGATCGGTTCGAGTACTTTAAATTTGATAAATGATAAATTTACAGCATTCACTTTATGAAATAGAATAAGACTAATATAAAAACTATTGTTAGAAAATAGAATAAAGCTATAATAAATAATGAAGCAATATTATATTCTTACTTATTTATTTTATTGAGGATATTTCGTGTAAAAAAGATAGCTCCAATATTGAATAATCATTCATAGGTTCGAAAATATATGACCATTCAATAATTTGTGTAATAAAAGTTCTTTACAAAATTATAATTACAAGTCTAGGATATAATTGATTACAAAAAAACTCTTTTAAAGGGAATGAAATTACTGTTCTATTTAGTCTCTAAATTCATCTATTAGTTGTTTTTTATTTCTTAAAACTTTATAAATGAAGTAAATAAATCATTCAACCTTTTCAAATAAACCAAATAAATACATTAAATCACCAAAACTCACATAAAGATACAAATTTTGAGCAAATAAAGTAACTATCGAGTTATTATCAGACGACGATTTTTCTAAGGAGAAAAGGAAAGTGAAGTAGAATTTTTCCATGAATTGTTTATGCACTAACCATGGATGAAACCACAAGCTATGACTGAGTATTGCAGGGCATAATTGACATCAAGCAATACAAATTCCATCACAATTCAGCATACAAATAACACTAAGCCAAATAACATATCAATGTGTACTATTAGTTCATGAGCAAATAATGAAGAAAGCGATCTGTCAGTAAAATTTCCAACAGATGAGAATAATGTTGCAGGGGAAATTTATCATCAAATACATCCAAATGCAAAAGAAGCAAGATATGTCTATACAGATGGAGGAGATAAGAAAGTCTCACTGGATGAAGAAACTTGTTACTCTATAAAAAGTCTGATCTTGAAGGATAGTAGAAAGCATACCACTAAACAGGAGTCTTTGGTTGTAATTAGAAGATTTCTTCATCAGACACATCCATAGAGATTACATGACTAGCAACTATAATTGCACCAGCATACTATGATTCCATTGCATAAATTAGATGCAAGAAACTCGTATCCTGTCCTGTTCAAATCAAAGTGCACTCATGGAAATAGCAAACTTGAGATAATATCAGCTACTGATGAAATTGAAACGTATAAATCATATAGGTAATACAGAAAGAAGCAAACCAAGACTAAGTCATATCTTGGATCACGTTGCCTTATGTGAGATAAACATGCTTTTAGATGGCTGTCATCTGTAATGGCAGGAAATGAAAGATCCTCTGTCAAGTCACAAAGCATTTGGCTAAAAGCAACCTTGTGACTTTGCATTAGTCATATGTACTCTAAGTACAGGATCATTTATGAACTACCTTCTGTAAGGCAGCAAACAAAAACTGAAACACCAAACAGGAGGCCCTTGAATACAAAACTAGAGCGCACAATGTTGATAGCAGAATAAGTTACCCTTGATATTTCCTTAACAATTGAAAAGTTTAAATCTTCCAAGTACAAGCAACAGGCCATTAAACTAGTTGGAGTTCTGCTCTACCAGGAAGACCAATGAATAACCGATAGAGACAACATGCTCCCTTTGAAATATCCACAAAAATCATCAAATAGATGCTGTGCTGCTCGGGTCTTCCTTATAGTGTCTTGTCATCTAAAATAGTTACAATTATAAACAACTAGTGTTTCTATACAATAGCCAAACACATGCCTTGTGCATGATCACTGTGGCCAGCATCCAAAAAGATGGTTCTCCAAAGAGTGATCTTCAAGAGCAATCCATAATCATCAGATGCTTCGACAAAGCACAACCATAAAATGTCTCTGTTATCCAAAGAAAATGTTGCACTATAAGTTGCAGTTCCAGAATACATCAGATAATTAGATCATGAATGCAGATTTTCATGAGGGGGAAAGAAGGCATTCGGTTTTGACTTGATGCATCAACGACATACCAACAGTCAGCTGCAAAATTTTGGAAAAACAAATTCAACACTATTGCCACAGAAGGTCTCGTCATCTTCATGTTCTTCATAAATCTGCAATGGATGAGATAGACTTAGTTTCAGAGAGGAACACTGTAAAATAATTTTAAACAATGGTGTTGCATATGCATCACTCAGCAAAGAAAATTTACATACAGGATTTAATTTCCCAACCACAGCAGCATCAGCTCCATCACCCACCTAAAGAAAGCTAGATTAGCTCACTGCTGGAAGTATAACATGGAATAGATTATTTAAGAAAAACCTTCAAATGAAGGATGACTTTGTACAAAATACAGAACTAGATAAGCATTGTTAAACCCAAAGATTACTCAAAGAAATGAACAAGATTGGAGGTCAGGCTTTGTCAGTCAGATGTAATATGGAAAGGGGGTCTTAGAAAAACACCCTAGAAAGTGGAGTACAAAAGATAAAGGGTTAGATGTTATAATTACAAACTGCCCTCAAAAATGCAAATTGAGTAACCATAATCTACTTACATAACCCATTTGAATCATTTGCATGGCGTGCAACATGCCCATGCTTTTAGCAAATAAATTAGTACAAATCACTCAAGATACAATAAAGAGATTAGAAACCATAATAGGCAAGTGAATAGCTAGCATGTAAGGGCCTAGAGGGAGTACATAACCATGTTATCCTTTTTAGAAATTGCTTAAACAAGGAAGTGAGTATGATCTTTTCATTATATATTCTAATGCTCCCCCAAAGAGGGCTGAAACAATGATCAAGGTCAATGACATGCCAATAATTAAATGGAGTCAAAAGATGAAGACTTGAATACAAGAGCTCTCATTAGGATATACTTTTAGATTTTAGATGCATAACCAACAAATCTAAAAGTTTGAATCATTAGATTTATGTACTTTTCATATTTTATGTTTGAAGACCAAAAACCCTATACTGTATATGTCAGCTCTCATCAATTACTCGAGTAGCTAAAAACTATCTATTATAATATACAACTTTTATGTCTATAAAAATACAAAATATCTATAAATGCATCATCAAGAGATTACCTCTGGCACACCATGCATCTCTCGCAGCAAAACCTTTTTATAGGCCTTATCCACCTCCTGTGCCTTGAGTATATAGGGTTGTCTCTCCTAAAGTAATACAAGAAAATGGAATTATTTATATCACCATCAGTAAAATCATATTTGAGTACATGTATAGCGATGACTGTCATAGTATCCCCACCTCTTTTGACATGTTCTTCCATGTTTCAAATCCTTCTCTATCAATTTCCCAGAAATGCTTTGAGCTGTTAGCAATCCTATATGCTTCCCTAATGAAACCACAACATGAGCAGTCATTGGTTATATTGGCTAGAAAACATGAATTCCCATAACTGGAAAACACTAATGCCAATTAATTCAACATTAACACCACATAAGGTATCCAAGGAGTCAATCGGTTGAACCAAATGAATGGTGGTTTATTTATCTGGCCCCTATAGAGAAAAGATAACCAATTCTCAGTTGGCAAGGAATAGAAAACTAAAACTATCAGATGAATTTCTGATCAACTAAGTATTATGAGCAGAAGATGCTGTTTGTCCCAATGCTAAAACATTATAAAACCATGTATCTCCTAGAATCCTCAAAATTTCAAACACTATGGAACGATTTATTCAAAATATAAAACAAATATCTTTATTCATCTCCATACTGTCATTTGTTCCTCTATTGACACCACTTAATATCATTCAAGGAGCAGCCAATATACTTGCTTTTGTACAAAATTGCACTTGTACCTTATTTCTTGTGGCAGACAGCAAACGAAACTGACTCTGAGTACAAGCATCAATTAATACATGTACATTGTGCTGGTATTCATGGCCCATCGATATAAGTGTGACTATTCAAGTATATATATCTTCAAATTTGAGAATAGATAATTAAAACTCGCAAATAACTTTGCAATAATGCAAATGTAACTGTAGGTGCTCTCAGTCAGGGTAAACTGTTTTACCTGTTTGGACATAGAAAATTCCATAATCAATTGATAATATTTTCAATAAAATAAAAATGCTCAGCTATTGAGAATTTGAACAATTTTCTTTCTCAGAAAGTGCAAACGATTTTTCTCAGCCCTTCATCACTTTTGAGTTTCGACACAAACATCAATATCATTATCCACAATAGGCCATCATTGCTTAAGTAACCAGTTGAAAAGTTGGCGATGTCAGCCACAAGTATACTAGACACTAAAACTACTTCTAAATAATACTAGACATCAGAACTAAAAGAAGGAAAAAAAAAAAGAAAGAATCTACCAGAACGATTTGCCAGATAGAGTTTCCTTATCCCAAACGTTGTCCGATACTGAAAGTGAAAAAGGCCAAAAAATGAGATACACTTTCAAGATTTTTTATATGAGTCTGGCATATAATTAGAGTGTATATGGACATGACCCATATTTGCCTGCGGGGAAAATTGATCCCAACTTGCTGATGTCTTCTAAATACTTAGCATTGTGGTTAAGTTTGATCAATCAGATTGTGCCATTTCATGAAAATCCCATCCCAAAACCACAATATAAAGCCAACAATAAACTAATAATCGAAAATTAAAGGAAAATAAAAAATGAAAGGAAGAGGATGTCGGGGGTCAAGAATTTACATGAAAAAACGAAAAGCCGATCTGGGTTGATCAGCAAACTTGGATTCATCATCCTCGGCCTTATTAATAAGCTTGACACTGACATTCTCTCTACTTTCAGCTCGACATGGAATAATTCCTTTAAACCTCTTGAACTCCTTCTTGGTCTGACATTCATGCATGTCAGCCAAAGCAATCGCCACCATAACACGACACTGACCACTACATCCATATGATCACCACCAACAACAATCGTCAAAAACACATGTAGTTACATATACATAACAAACACATATGTTCAAAAGAAAAGGAATGCTCCAGGGACAATTTTTCTAATCTCGTATCTCCCTTAATCATATGCAAGAGCGGATCACGTTATATTTATATATTTTTATATATATGACAGGATGTAATTGAAATACCATTTTTCGAATGCACTTCCATCAGCAGCGCGGCGAATCGCGTGAACCCTTTTGCGGGCTCTCGATGGGTTTGCCATTGAAAGCCAAGCACTTCTCTGCTGCTTTGCAAGATCGAAGCTTTTTGTGTATTTTAACTGGATACTCTTTTGCAAAGTGCAAACTTTTTGAAGTTACCATTTTTATAACCCCTTAATGGAACTTCCATTAGAGAAAATAATAAATAAATAAGTTTAGTATTGGGAGAATGAAATGTATTGTTGCTTTTCATCTTTTGTCGTGTTACGTTCTTTGGTAAAAGATTGATATATTAAGTTAGATTCAACATTCAAGTTAAGAATTTAATTAAATCTTCAAGGAAAAAAAAAAGAAATAAATAATTTATACTTCTAATGTCGTAAGCAAAATAGATTAGATCATTTCAACTGAGTAAATAATTTGACTTATTTCTTGATATAATGCATTGAATTTGATTTTCAATTTCAATTTATTCCTGAAAATCTGATGTAATTAATGTAGGTTGTTTCATTTATATATATATATATATATATATATTTTTTAATGTTGCTATATATGAGATGATATATTTTTTACTTCCCCAATAAATCCTCGATACTTTATATGTCTTAAGGGGATTTAATGTTCCGTACTCATGTAAATCATTATTGGAAAAATTGTTTCTTGTTAAGTATGAATTTATTGGGAAAAAGAAAAAAAAATGATCGGAACCATTTATGAAAATTACCCAGGTTTGACTTGGGTTTTTCAGATTTTAATCCAAAACATTTGTAGTATTAGTAAAATAAAAACTCAAAGTACTATTGTCGGAATACTTTTGATAGTTTTAGTATAAGTTTTGCTATTGAGCAAGTTAAAAAAGTGTGAATTATTTAGATATTGATTATATGTTTCAAAGGCCAATATTAGGATGCATAAGAATTACTTTGTGACAATCATATTTTCTAATTGGTGTTAGCTTCCGATTTAATTATAAAATCAATTTAATATGATGGTTTATCTCAATAAGAACAATAACAATTGGGTATATACAAAAATCTCAATTTTTTTATTATTTGAGGGAGTACATGTGACATTAGTGTAACAGCTGAATTTGCAAATTAGCCTCTTTTTTTCCCTTGCAAGTGATAAGTTTAGCATTTGTTAGCCATAGAATGACTTCTTTACAATTTAAGTTTTGAAAAGCACTAATAATTTTTCCTGTGTTTTTCTACGATTTATTAGCACAAAATATTTAAAAAACATTATTAAATTTTAATCTTCAGTGGCATAATTCTTTCGTAATTTTATAACACATTTAATAGAGATGCACTTTATTCTTATAATTATTGTCAATTACACCATCCTTTAAAACCAATTTAACGCGTGATTCTAGTTATCCTTTCACATTTTCAAATCAGCTTCCTATCCAGATCCAATAAAATTCTAGAAAGAGAAAAGTTTTGATTGTACATATGATAGCATCTTATCTTATATATGAATTATTTACATATAAATATAAATGATAAGGTTTTAAAATCATATAATATTATTAATATTTATACATTATTTACTCAAATATATAATGTATTAATATTATTCAATCTTTTTTTTTTCCAAAAAATACGTTTTTAAGTTAGGCACTTGGAGGCAGCAAAGGAAATAACCAAGTTACGATGAGAAATAAAATTCCTCGGCAGGTAACGAATTTGCGCGCGGAAATTTTACTATTGGTTATGTGTAATGGCAAAAATTGTAGAGGTAAATCTTTTCGATTATATTTTAAACGGTAAAAATTTCCCGCGTTTATCCTTGAGAAAAGATAAAGAACATTTGCGGAAGAACGAACTTCGTGCTTCAGTGACTGGATATCATTTAACTATAGCCAATCAAACATTGACAGGTGTACTCCAATTCACCTCGTTGCCACGTTTCCTCGTGTGATTGTTGAAGCATAACATTTTATGAGAATGCGATTAGTCGAATGCCCTGCATTACGCCATTCCCGTGACGCGGTCGGTTACTATACACGAGCCGATGATTTGACCGGATGGTCCGTCCAATCGGCCACTGAAATCCCCATTCCTCGCTTTGTCGACTGGTCTCTTCAATCTACCATCGAATCGTTAAATCTTTAGTCATTAACTCTTATCTTCAATTAGTAATGATATAAATAAAATCCTCCTTTACAATGAAAAAGCAAATTCATGTTATGATATCTTAGCACCATTTAATTGAGCAATTGGTAAAATCTAATAAAGAGCATGATTAATAGTAGTTCATTATAAATGATTATACAAAGTGTTGATAGTAAAATTAACCTTTGTTATTACCTTAGTATGCTCTAAATTAATTAAGCTTATAAAGCTTTGCATTGTAGACTAGCATACTAAAAATCGATGTGATCTTAACTTTAGTTTTTATATGTTTCTCAATTTATTATCCATAATTTTATAATGAAAGCAAATAATTAATTCTTTAATTTTTTTTCCACATTATAAAATTGTATACTTCATATGTAATTACAAATATTTTATATTGTCCTTAAAAAATAAGTAAAAAATAGTCCTATTTCAAACCATTATTTAGTAAATATTGTTGTAATTATTTTTTGAACTTGAGGGTCATCTATGTTAATTTGTAGTCCTTACCATGTGATATTAATAATAAGGGCCAAATAATATTACTAATTTCTCTATTTAATTTGTTTTCAATAGGACAATGTGGGTATCTAATAATTTTAAGATTTTTCCTTTTTGAAAAAAAAAATGGTAATACCCATAATAAAGATTTTATTCTATATGATTTTGGATAACAGCCATCCTGTTTATCTAAAATATGAGGAAGAAAATCACTATACGAAAAACTTAACACATCTAATAAAAAAGAAATTAGTCATAAGAGCAAAAAAATAAATAAATAAATAAAAATGATAAAAAAAAAATCCACAGTTATATGACAACGTATAGAAATTCTCATTTTCATTACAGTAAAACTACTGTAGCACTTCAAGGCTAACCCTTATGCTATTTATATTAGCCCATCGCAAAATGAAATATGTATAAATCTATATATATAGGATTACCATGGTACTATGTGAGCAAGGATTCCTCTATTCTACAAACCCTATGTCACTAGTACAAGAAAGAAAGAGAAGAGTCAACATTGCGAAAGAAATGAAATCGGAAGAAATGTCTATTCATATGTTCTGAGTGGTATTTATACAGAATGACAACTAGTCATCCAATTGTCTAACTAAATCTATAACTAATCCTAACAAACTAAAACAGCACGTGCCTAGGAAAGAAATAAGAAAACATAGAAAAGAAATAATACAAAAATATACAAGTATTCACATCCCTCCCTTAAATTAGATCTTCCTGAAGACCCAACTCGACCCTTAGAAACTCAAGAGTGGAAGAAGAAACAGGCTTTGTGAGAAGATCAAGCACAATGCAAATCCATAAGTTACCAGCTTGAACATGATTCCTAATGAAATGTACATCTATGGAAATGTGTTTAATTTTGTTATGAAAACAAAGATTATAGGTAATAAGTTAAGCAAATCAATTGTCACAACATAAGGAAATAGGTAATTAAACATCAATACCAAGATCTTTTAACACACGAGACACCCAAAAAGTTCCTTAGTTGCCTTAGCCAAACTTTAATAGTCTGCCTCTACACTAGATGTTGTTATATTATGTTGTTTTTTAGACTTTCATGAGACAAGAGCTAATCCAATAAACACACAATAGCCACTGATAAATTTTTGATCAAGAGGACATGAACCCCAATCACTATCAAAATACCCAAGAAGTGATAATGAATTGGCAACTGGAAAAAAAAAAAAAAAAAAGACCAATTGACGAAGTGCCCTTTAAATGCTTTAGAAGATGGAAGATGCCTTACAAATGATAAGAATGTGACGATGACAAAAACCAATTGAATTTGTGGACTACAAATGCTATATCTAGTCTAGTGAGCATTAAATAAAGCAAACACCCTACAAGTCTTCGATAAAAGGATGGATTCTTAAGTAAAACACCAATAGATGCATCATACTTAACACCAACTGGTATGGGAGTGGCTACAGGCTTGGCTCTAGCAAGACCCACATCAATAAGACATTAAAAAAAAAAAAAAAACTTTCACGAGTTAGTCAAAATACCTGATGAAGTCCTGCATAATTTTAAGCCAAGAAAAAATTGTGCGTACCCAAGGTCTTTGATAGTGAATTTGAAGTGGAGTAAAGCTTTAAGAGCTACAATAGAATACTCATTTGTACCACTAAGTAACATGTCATCAACATACAATAAAACATCAAGAAAACTACCTTAAACAATCTTCACAAATAAGGAATAATCACATTTGGATTGATGAAAACCTTATTTAATAAAAAATTGCAAAATCTCAATATTCTACTATCAAGAAGCTTGTTTGAGCTCATATAGAAATTTCTTTAATTTGCAAACTTTATTCGGTTTAGTTTTAGTATATCCCAAAGGTGGATGCACGTATATTTCAGCATCTAAATGACCATGCAAAAATGCATTATTAATGTTAATTTGATAAAGCGGTCATCCTTTAGCAATCACAATGGTTATAAAAATTCTAACCAAACTAAGTTTAGCAACAGGTGAAAAAGTGTTCAAATAATCCTCACTAGCAACTTATGTGAATCCCTTAGATACAAGTCGAGCTTTATACTACTCAACAAATCTATCTTGCCTAAACTTAACTTAAAAAAACCCATTTATTACCTATGGCCTTCTTTTCTTTAGGTAGAGATGTTAATTCCTAAGTCCCATTTTTCTCCAAAGCACTCAACTCAGCATTCATCGCATCCCCAAACATTGTTTTTAATGGCTTTTGAATAGGAAGATGGTTTAGGAACAAACAATACATTAGCTAAAGACGCTATGTAATCAGACGGATAAGGAGGAAATGAAGTAGCATCAAACAAAGAATGTAGAGTAGAAAGCAATGAGGAATAAATTGATTAGGACTAGTAGCTGTAATTAAATGACCAACCTGAATAGAATGAATGTCATATACAAAATCTTCAAGCCACTTAAGAGGATGCCTAACATGACTTGATCAACAAAGAGAATGAGCATCATTTTATGGCACAACACGGGAAATGTCATAATGTTGTTGCTCTATTTGTGGACTAAGAGAACTATTGTTGTTTAAATTAACAGGAATTTCTATGGATGGAAAAGGAACATATGGTTTAGGCTATGGAGAATCTATATCAAAAGATGCTTGCTTAATGTTATCTTTGAAAGGAAAAATAGTCTCATAAAACCTTGTAGCTTTTTTTATTTGCTATATATCCTGGAAAAACACACTTGACACCTCTAAGTTCAAACTTGTCCGATAAAACAGGATAAATCACAGCAAAGCAAAGACAACCAAAAATCCTAAGATGACTATAATTAGGCCTTTGACCAAAAAGTAATTCATAAGGAGTTTTCTACCTTAGAATTATCATAGGCATTCTATTGATCAAATAAGTAACTACTGGAATACATTCACTCCAATACTCTTTTGGAATATTGGCTTGCAAACATAAGGCTCTAACAGTTTCCAATAGATGTTTATGTTTTCATTCAACCCAACCATTTTGCTATGGAGTGTAAATCATGGTTCTTTGGTGAACAATACCCAAACTATCAAATAAAGATTGACAACATTTTGAGAAAAATTCTGAACAATTGTTAGTTCACACAATTTTCGAATTGACATGAAAATGATTTTGCACAAACTTGAAAAATTTTGTAAGAACACTGGGCACTTATGACTTGTTATTCAACATATAAGTCCATACACTCCTACTATAATCATTTAGGATTGTTAGGAAGTAGTTTGCTCTTATCACTGAAGTGATTCGATAAAGGCCCCACAAATCTAAATGAAGCAAATAAAAAAAATTGTGGTAGATCTATGGTCACTGTGAGGAAAAACAATCCTATGCATTTTTGAAACATTAAACACATCACAGTAGAAATTCTTCAAAATAGATGCATTATAATGACCTAGTTTCATAAGTTTATCAACAGACAAATGACCTAGTCTCTCATGAGTCAATTTAACCTAATCAAGTTTATTACAACTAGAAGTATTTCCAACGAACAAGGATTTATTAGCAAAAGAAATTTGAGCATCAAGCACATAAAGTCTATTGACCACTTGATGCTTCTCTGAGGTCAGACATATGAAGGAGCACCACAATAAAGAGAATTAAATGGAAATAAAGAAAAGCTAGCAAAGTTCAATGTGAGTCTCGTAATTTTGCATAGTAATCTCGAATAAATAATTTAGGCCATACATGAAAACGAACCGATTAGGATGATACTTTACGAGTAAGTCCTAAGAGTTAGACGATGACAAGCCGTAACTCTTGAGATATAGAAATATAATAAAATAATATCATTATAATTAAAAATAAATAATTTTACTAAATTACATTATATTATAATTTACCCGCTATAAACACGTAAATTAGATAATGGAGATTAACTGAACTTTAGAAATAAATTATTTAAATACTAAGATTATAAAGTGACATAAAATAGCATAAAAAAAAAGTGTATGTACTTCAAGTGTAATTATTATATATAATTATATACCTGTAATACTTAAAATCCCTAAAAATATGCATAATTGACTAAAAATTTGTAAGAAAAATAATAATAAAAGGAAATTTAGTAAAGCATCAGATTAACATGTGTTAAGGTGTGATTTAGCAAAAGAGATAGCTATTCATGAAGAAAATAAGTTGTTGACACCTTGACATACATGGGAAATTTAGGAGTATAGGTAGAGAAGAGAGAGAAACTCTCATGGGGTAGGATTTAACTTAAGCAAATTTACAAAACTTCTCTAGAATATTAGGAAGTCTTTTGGAAATCAAGGAAAAAATTGGAAATGTAAAGAACATTGAAGAGTAAATCTGGAAAAATTTGAAAATCGAAATTGCGTAACCAAGCTATTTCATGAAACGTAGGTTCTAAGAAGTGCTGGAAGTGAACCATCACCACCACTTAGCAGTGGTGGTAGTGCCAAGTGATGCTGACGAAGGGGGGTGATGGATGGTGGTCGAAAGGTGGTATTTTTTATTAGCTCTAATTTTCATTCGATTTTCTCATATTTCTTAAAAATATTAAATTAGGTAAAAAAAAATTATGAAAATTTTTAATTTAATGTGTTTTTACATATATTTTTTTAGGAGAATATCAATTTGTAAAATTTTTAATTGGATTTAGTACTTCTTTAAGAAATCGCGCAAAACCGATTAATTTTCGAACTTGTTTTAAATAAACCTATTGTGGTTATTTCGAAACCAAAATTTTTTTGGAACTTCCCTATATTGCATGTCTTGATCCTATGAAAAGATTTCACCAAAAATATTTTTCATAATTGTTAGTAAATTTTTGAGCTTATAAATTTTGTGAAAAATACTATTTTTGGGAGCTTTTATGTAATTAGCTTTAAGGAAATTAACTTGTACTAGTTTCGGAGCTCATATGAACTATTTTCTATTGTAGGAAATGATCTAGAGTTGGTTAGATTAAATGGAATTTGATGTATGCACAAATCATTAGTTATGACTTTTATGCATTAAAGTAAGGATAAGAAGATTTGAAAGTTTGGAATGATATGGTGATTATGGATATGGAGAACTTGTTCTATGATCATGTTTTATCATGCTTGTAAACTAGAATAGGATGTTAGGGTGAGTCACTAAGAGTAAATGCATAAATTGACTCTATTCAAAAAGTTCTTCAAACGGTTGAATTGGTAGAAAGGAGACTTAACTCCTAATTCAAATACTTAATTAGAAAGATAGATGGTAAACAATTGTAATTATAACCCTGTTAGGGTCTTGTTTGAGAAGCTATTTAATGAAAGAAGCATGATTATAAAAAACTTTAGAGACATGTTCGAATGGTGGATTTAGTAAAAAATGACTTAAATTTGTTATTCCAATAATTGACCAAAAGATTAGTTAGTGCAAGGATCTGGATTATAATTATGTTAGAGTCTTAATTAGGTTAGTATTTGGTAAAATAAACATGGTTAAAATGACGTTAAAAACATGCTCAAAAGGTCGACGAAAAAAGGGATTTAACTTTAAATATTTTGGAGCCTTGTTTAGGAAGTTGTTTGGTAAAAGAAGTGAGATTGTAGTGATATTAGGGACTTAATTAGAGGGTTAGTTCGTTTAAAAGGCTTAGATGAAATCACTTCAGATACATCTTCAAAAGGTTGGTCTGTAGAGAGGTGATGTAATCTCTAGTTTAGAAAGTTGATCAGAAAGTTAGATAAGAAGAAGGATTTAACTATACCCCTATCAAAGACTTGTTTAAGAAGGTAATAGTAATGTAGCTGGAAAGGCTTTAAGGACTTAATCCGAGGATTGGTTGGTGTGAAAGCTTAGTGGAAATAACTTTCGAATCTTGTTCATAGAGTAAATTGAAGTAAGGGTATAATTGGGATAATCTCATAGACTTGATTAGAAGGTTCTAAGATCAAACTTAGTATGAGGTGAGTTTTCAAAGACTTTAGTAGCAAATTGAAACTCAACATAAGGCTTAGATCACTCATTAGAGATAAGTCATAACTACACTTAAATTATTAAAATGAACTCATTTGCCTTATATTTAATAATAATATTATAGTGATTGCATCACATATGTAGAGGGAAACTGAAAGTAGACAACATCAACTATCAAGACCATTAAGCATCATATGTCCAGGTAAGTAGGATTAGTACTTCCCCGCACCTTGAAGTATTATTTAATGATACTTAGAGACCTTATTATAGGTCTTGGTTATGATTATAACATAGTTGCATACATGTATGCAATGCGTGTGCATGAATAATGTTTTGCTATTTGGAGTGATGGATTTTATGTATTGGTTACTTTAAGTTACTACTAGATTGAACTATTTGAAATTGCTGGATCACTCTAAAAGTAATCTAACATAAACTAGACTTAACTACTAATCGGACTTGCATCACAATTCACTAGGGGAAAACAATTTGGTTTCTCGAGTTAAACACAGAGCTTTCAATGAGGATAGCAGAAATGATTATTTCCCTACCCTTAATTGAACTAAGTAATAGGAGAGGAGGTTGCTGCAAGGTTGAGGATTATAGTTCAAAGGTTGTCTTGGGCAGAGCATATTTTTCCATTACACAAGCTCCGGTTTAGTTTTGATATGCGAAGTGTGTGGCGTTAAACTCCTCGAAACCCGAATTAGGGTTGGCACAATTTCTTTAATCTTACGATGACCGGTCAACATTGTATGATGGCATTTGTGTGAACACACATTACATCTAATTAATTTTGCTTGAAAACCCTGGTTGCTCTATATACGATATTTGCTATTCCCTCCATCCCACTTACCAAGCAAATTGTTGCTTATTTTCTTATAGTTATCTTGCAGGTCTCTCAATAGATAGGCCAGTACTACTCCAAGTTCTAGAAATGTAGAGAACGAGGTTGGGGTATGAGATTCAAGACCAATTGGCTAGAAACCTATTTTGTTTATTAACTTTACTAACCTTTATGAAAACTAATAGGGACTCTTTAGGTGACTCTCTAGTTTTCAACCATTATTACCAGTACTATATTATATAAACTTGTTGACTTTTATAAAATCTTATTATACCTTATTCTTTTTTCTGAAGTTATTTATAAAACTTGTTTTCTTTTCAAGCTTTTATACTGCAAAATCTCTTTCAAAAGCTATTTTAATAACTTACACCATAGGTTAATGCCAAATAGGGATTGAATTGGATGTCTTAAAGCTGTAGGGTAATAAAAGCCTAGTGTAAATTATACCTATATTAACGATTAAAGTGACTAGCTTATAGCTTAGGTTAACTTACACAATGGGGCTGTTATGACTCCTTAGTTTGGGGCGTGACATCTAAATAGTTACCAACTGGATATGACGCATCAATCATTCCCACTTGGCCTACAATTAGCCAAATATAACTCACCAGTCTGAATTATAAGGTCACTCGCCACTATTTTTACTAAAGTGGATAGATAAGAGTTAAGGTTAGGGATAATATAAAGGTTGCTTATAAAGGAAACTTATATTAATTTTGATAATAAAGTGATTGATGTATGCATACAAAATGAGGGGGGTATATATACTGGCCCCATTAAGGTTACGAACGCATATGAAAAAGGCAAAAGGATAATTTACAATTAGAATACACGAAATATACTAAAAAGAATGAAAAAACAAAGAATATTTAGTACGAAAAAGTAAATAATCCTTTTAGAATGTTATGCCAGAAGACACGTGTCGCATGGTGGCTGGTCGCTTTGAAATATAATATAATTTGAACAAAACGAGGAAAAAGAAGGTATGAGGTCAAGGCCGACCTGATTTAGATTAGGTCAGTCTTCAGCCAATCAATCACTAATGAATATTCGCCTTGAACTGGGGCCAAATTCTAGTCAGTTCAAGAGCTCGACTTCGAACAATTGTTGAGGCTAGTATGCTTGAATGTTGTCAGGATTATGGTACAACTGCTAAGTAAGAAAGCATACCTGCTCAAAGGGTCAATACATTTGCTCAATAGCTCCGAAGACAATGTTGGTACATGAGAGTGCTCGGTACTCAGGTCAGTAATAAAGTGAATCATAAAGGTCAAAATAGGAATTCTTGTCCTAAATGGGGCTATAAGCTATTATTCCCTTTATGTGTCCTTGGAGTCCTCTGGCTTAACTACACGTGATCGATCTAAATGGTTGATTCCTATCGTCTACTTGGGGATCAGAAAGATTTGACCTCAAATTTGAAGTGGTCTCCAGTTCTTATTATTCCGGGGTACCTGCGGGATCTTCTTATTCTAGTCAGTAGGGAATCAGGTCAGACACATTAAAAGTAAAGGAAACACCATAATTCTCGAGGCAACTTGATTTGGTAGGCATTATGATTAATCTTCTTTAAGACCCTGAATAGACCATCAACTCGTGGAGATAGCTTACTTTGTCTCAGGTGTGGAAATCGCTCTCGATTGAGGTAAATCTATACTAAGTCTCCTGGCTTGAAAGAAACAGTTTGGCAACCTCAATTACCAATCTCTTGTTGTCTTTGATTGAACTTGGCGATCTTTCTTGTCATAGTCTAGTGTAGCTCCTACAATTCTTGGGCTCAGTTAACTTTAGATTGACTTTCTTTAGTAACTGTGAGGGTACCGATCAAATCCAATGGAATAGTAGGATTGAGGCCATATATGACCTCAAATGGAGTCTTCCCAGTGATACTGTAGATGATTCGGTTATATACAAACTCCACAACTAGTAGACACAGATCCCAATCCTTTAAATTCTTTCCTACGATAGCTTTGAACAAGTTATCTAATGTCCTATTCACCACTTCAATCTAACCATTAGTTTGAGGGAGGCTACTAGAGTTGAACAATAGCTTAGTCCCTAGTCTTCTCTAAAGAGTCTTTCAGAAATAGCTTAAGAATTTTGTGTCTTGATATGAAACAATAGTTTTTAGCACTCCATATAGTTGGACAACTCCTTACAAAAATAAATCAGTAATATATAAAGTGTCATTAGTTCGACGGCATAAATGAAGTGTGCTATTTTGCTGAAATGATCCACTATAACGAAGATTTAATCTTTTCCCCTAGATGTCCAAGGAAGTCTTAAGATAAAGTCTATGCTAAGGTTGTCCTAAGGTAAGGTTAGTATTGCCAGGGGCATATACTCTCCATGGGGTTCTCTCTTCTCCTTAGCTTATTTGCACACTTCGTAACTTTCAACTACCTTATGGATATCTTTGGTCAAACCAGGCTAGTGAAAATTTTCCTTCAACAGATTGGTTGTTTTGGTCTTCCCAAAATGATCAGATAATCCACCACCATAGGCTTCCCTAACTAATAGCTCGCATGTGGAATAACTTGGTATACATAGCCTTTGATCGTTCAACAGATAGCCATCTTTGAGGTAATATCCTCCAATAGTAATTCCTTCTCTACACTGCTTAAGAATGGAACCAAAACGGGGTTATGAGTATATTGCTCGGTGATAAGTGAAAATCTTAGTAACTTCATTTGCAAGGTGGTTAGTAAGGTTTGCTGACGTGACAAAGCATCGATGACCGCATTAACGCTTCCCTTCTTATGTTGTATCACATATGAAAAACCTTTCATGAACTCTAACCACTTAGCTTGGCTTACCTCTTTGAAAGTTTGTTTTGACTCTCGAGATACTTCAATGACTTATGGTCTGTGTAAATAACAAACTTTTGGGGTAATAAATAGTGTTGCTAAATAATAAGAGCTTGAAAAAAAGAGTACAACTCTTTTTCATACACATAATAGTTTAATGCAACACTACTAAGCTTCTCACTATAATAGGCAACCGGTCATCATTCTTGCATTAAGATAACACCAATTTTAATGCTTGATGCATTGCATTCCAGTTAAAATGGCTTATCAAAATTTGGTAATGACAGGATAGGGGCAGAGATGAGCTTTTCCTTGATTTCCATAAAGCTCTGTTCAACTCGATCGTTCCATTTAAACCCATTACTCTTCTTTGTTAGCTCAGTTAAGGGGGTGGCTATGGTACTGAAGCTTTTAATGAATCACCTGTAAAAAGAAGTAAGGCTATGAAAACTTCATACTTCAGTAGCATTCTTCGGTGTCAGCCATTCTAAGATAGCTGGAATCTTCTTCTCATTAGCTCAAATTCCTTCTCATAATATTACATACCTAAGAAAAATCACTTTACCTTGATAGAAGGTACACTTCTTTAGGTTCCCAAATAACTTCTCGGCCCCTATGTTATGAAAAATAGTTCGGAGGTGTTGAATATGGTTGTTTAGGTCGGTATTGTATACCAATATGTCATTGAAGTACATAATCACGCATCATCCAATTAGAGGGTGCATCAAATGGTTCATCAATCACATAAATGTGTTTGATGCATCAGTAAGTTCGAATGGCATAACCAACCATTTGTAGAGACCATGCCTTGTCTTAAAGATAGTCTTCCATTCATCTCCTAACCTTATGTAACTCTGGTGGTAGCCACTTCGCAGGTCAGTCTTTGAAAATACCTTGGCGCCATGAAGCTCGTCTAACATGTCATCGAGCCTTGATATTGGATATTAATATTTGACAGTGATACGGTTAATTGCTTGGTTTTCAATGTACATGCGCCATGAACCATCCTTCTTTACGACAAGCATAGCCGGTATAGTACAATGGCTCATGCTTTCCCTTACATACCCTCGCTCTATGAGCTCATCCACTTATCTTTTCAACTTGACAGCTTACTCAGAGTTCATTTTGTAGGCAAGTTGGTTTGATAAGGCGACGCCTAGCTATAGATAGATACAATGTTTTATGCCTCAAATTTGGGATAGTTCTTTAAGCAAATCTTTAGGAAACAGGTCAAAAAATTCGTCTATCAAGCTTCGAACCTCATTAAGTACATCTTCCAAATCTCTCCTCTCTAATAATCTTTTAATCAATAGGAACATAGGCGCTTTGACCTTCTCAACAGCTCGAAGCTCTCTTCAGCTTATCACGAAGGCCTTCTTCTTACTAGCTTTAATGAGTTGATTATAGGTCTCATTCACTTGGCTCAGCGTCATGGGTTGTAGCACAATCTTCTTCCCATCCTTAACAAAGGCATTGGTATTATTGTATCTATCGTAAATAACACATTGGTTAAACAACCAAGGCCTTCTAAGTAACTGATGTGAAGTTCCCATGGGCATGACATTGCACACTACTTTGTCCCTATGTACATTCCCATTAATAAATGGCACAATTACTTATTTTGTCACATACAAAGCACCCTTATCATGAAGTCAATGTAATTTGTAAAGTCGGGTGTGCTTAGAGGTCGGCAGTCCTAATCTTTGCACAAATGACTGTACAATGATGTTAGTACAATTCCTTCTGTCTACTATGGTAGTATACAATTGTCCTTTAATGGTATACTTTGTATAGAATAAATTCTCCCTTTAGTCTTCCTATGAGTTCGGTAGGGAACTTAGTACTCATCTCAGCACTAAAGTTATTACTTCTCCTTGGTAAGCATAGACATAAGTTTCCACTTCCTCCTCGGCTTCAACCTTTCCAACATTCTTCTCCTCTTCGAGCTCACTTTCGTTGGTGCTATCCACTACATCTCCTCGGAGCACCATAGCACATCAGTTCAGACACTTAAGGGCCATATGTCTAAAGCCTAAACATTTAAAGCACTTTACCTTACTGGTCTTACGTTCGGAGGCTTTTACTCTCTCATATGTCTTCGAAGTTGGCCTAACCTCAGTTTAGCATGGTTGGCCTACTCGGCCTTGTTGGCTTACTCGGTTATCATCGGGTTGGTTATTTCTTTCCTTGGCTTGAAAGGGTCTCTTTGGCTCAGATTGAGTGGGTTGGTACGGAATAGGGGTTCGGGAAAATATTGGTCTAGGTTAGCTCGAGCATTTCTTCTCTATTTTTTCTACCCTCAGCACTACTTTAATAGCCTCTTTTAGAGTACAAAACCTCTGCACTTCTACAGTATTGTAAATCTCATGTTTAAGTCCAGAAATGAAACTCGACACTGTACGAACCTCGGGTTCATCCACGTCAGCTTAAATCATCAGAATTTGGAATTCTATCACATAGTCATCAATAGATTGGCCTTCTTAGCGAAGTCCCTGTAGTTTGGCAAATGTGTCTTGTATGTAAGTATCGGGCACAAATCTATCCCTCAATGGTCTTTTTATCTCATCTCAAGTTCTTACTCCTTATCTTCCATCCCTTACTCTAACTACATTTAAATTCTTCTACTACATACTAGCATATCTAGATAACTCAAGTACAACAAACTGCACTTTAACAATATCTATATATCCATAACAATCAAATACTTTCTCCACCTTCTCTTCTTACTCCAAATATTCATTTGTATCTCTACTTCTACTGAAAAGTGGGATTTGGACCTTAACATTGTCGATTCCTCGAGGAGCTTGGCGTCTTCGCTTTCGCACCTAGTAGTACTCAGCTTCTTCTTCTTCCTCTCTATCAATCTTTATATCTACTTCCTCATCATCCTCTTCTATTTCTTCCAACTCTAACCTTCGTTTAGCAACTCAGTCCACAACTCCTCTAATATGCTGGGATCGAATTAGGTGATTGGGGTAGTCATCTTGGCTAAAGCGTCTCTTTGGAATACTCTTAGGTGGGTTATGATGAGATATACCTTAGGTTGTTGCCTGTTAACTTGCATCGAAGTGACCAAACTTTCTACACGATTAATGAGTTTGTCGAGCTTATCATTGTAGATACCTCATTTTTGCAGTTTTTATTTTAGTATTTTATTAGGCTAGGTTTTAAAAATAAATAATAATAATAATAATAATGAAAATAAAAAAATAAGAAAATAAACGAAAATAAAAAAAAATAAAAATAAGTATCAAGTTTTGTCAAATCAAGTCAAGTCGAGTCATTTAGGGTCAAATCGAATAATGGTGTACGTTCAATTTAATAAATTCTAAGTTGTTAAAAGATCGGACTTCATTAAAATATTTTTTAGTCTAGTCCAATATAAAGTGGACTTTTTTCTAATTTACATTAAAGCTAAATAAACATAGGATTTATTAAATGAGCTAAATCAAAATGGACTGAGTTGGGCCTGAAGGATAGAAAGCCTAAATTAATATAAAGTTTCTAGAAAATATGTTGAATCTTCAATGAATCTAAATCAGGGACTATTGTATCTTTAGTATTTGGGATTTGTTATTATATCTTTTGTATATGGGATTTGTTGAAATTAAATTTATATCAAAAAAAGATTTAATCGTGTAGCTTATAAATAGTCATGTGGCGGTAAAGTTTGGATACGTTTTCATAATCCCTAACACACATTACTATATATTTAAGTCCTATATTCACAAACATGCACTGCTCACTACCATCCCTCTTACTCACTATACTTACACATACAAACACATATTCATGAAACACACTCCATCGGTCATACGTTCTACACATACTCATGCACTACACACTGTACACACTGATCGCCTGACACTGCACAATCACACTTTCACTTGCATGCCCTCTCACTTATGATTCGCCACACTCTCACTTCCACATCGACACAAACATAGTTGTACACTGCCCCATACGCCAGCACCATACACAATTACACACATTACTCAAAACACTGTTGCACACTGCCCCACACATAGCAAGGTCAACACAAACTCACACATATACCTACGCGTCCGACACACATACAATCAAAGGATACATACATATGCATAGTCCATGGTCAAATAACACACACACACTCACACACACACACTCACACACACACTGGTCAAATACTCACACACGCTTGCACTCTATTTTCACTCACTTATATACATACACAATCAGGACCTACGCCTCACAACTACACCCACATCTACGCCACACAACTTTACGTACGCCTTATACGAATATAGCTTCACGCATGCCCCACACAAACACAGCTTCATGCACACCCCACACAAATACAGCTTCACGTAGTCCACAACACGAACATGCTAATCATGTATGACTTGACTCATTTAGGTAAAAAAAAATTAAAAATTATTTTATTATTTATTTTTGTTAGTTAATCAATTATTTTACTAATTTTTTTTCTTTAGTGTACGTTTTTTTTATATTTTTAATTATCATATCGTTTGCTATATTTTTTTAGATAATTTTAATTTTTTTGATAAATTATGAGTTAAATTGCATTTTTTAACTAAAATTGCATTTTTTGAAAAATCGTATATTTTTTTTCATGATCCATACATTTGGAGAAAATATGTATCATAGTATATTTTGCATATAGGATTTAGAAAATATCAATTTTTGACACGTAGTGATTTTTTTTAATTAAAAGAAATAAAAATCTTAACCGGAGTTTTAAAAAAGATTTAGCTAGTTAGGTTTTTTTTTTTTCAAAAAGAGTAGATTTGTGAAATTAGATTTTTTTAGTTTTTTTAAAATAATAATAAATTGTTAAGTAAATATAAATTTGGCTTGATTTTCAAATCTTAAAAAAAGTATACCTACTAAATTTTTTCTAAAAAAGAACTATACTGATTTAATCTCAACTAGAGGGTACGTAGGCACTTCTAGGATAACTGTATAAAATAATAAATTTTTTTCTTGAAAGTTTATAATAAAAAAAATCTTAAAAAATTCATTTTAGTTATGTTTTGCATATATGTATATATGTTAGTATTTTTAGAAAAATTATAGAAACAAAGCTCATTAGTTTTTTTTTTTTTTTTACACGGTAGCTTAGTTTTAATAGGTTAGTCCCCGAACTTAATTTTCTGGTTTAATTTTCTAAAAATTAATTTTTTTAGAATATTCGCAAGCTTGTGGCTAAACCCTAATTTAAAATGTTTCTTAATTTTATGTCCAGTAATTTATATCTAGTGAGTTGAGCTTAATATAAGTTGAATTAAAGAAAATAAAATATGGCTTGATAAAATTGACAACTCTACTAGGGACGCTAGTAGGCTAGCTATGCAAAAATAAAAAATTTAGTTAATAGGCTTTCTTTTTTTTTTTAATTTCTTTTTATCTATATATTGTAATACAGTTATATTAATTGAGTTTTAGTAATGCAAGCTTTTAAGAAAAGCCTAGCCCAATGGGCTTGTTACTGGGGATTTAAGTGTTTTTTTTCTTAAAAGAAATAATTATTCGTGTACTTAGATATGGTTGGACTTGAGCCACTTTAGAAGTTTAGGATAAGCCGCTATTATGTAATCCTCAAGTCATCGAGATCTTTATCGTTGCCTGGTGGTGATAGGTAAGCCTATTTAGGCTTTGATGTAGCTTATTAGGTTTTTTTTTTTTTTTTCTGGAAATTTTTAAAGCAACAAAGTTTGAGACTTATAGACCCTTCATTCCTGCATCATTCTTTTTGAAAAAGGGCTAGTCATTTTTAAATTAAAGGAAAAGTTTAATTAGTCCGCAGTCAATTTAGCGTTTTTTTTTAAAAGAAATTAAAAATTAGTAATCCTTATATATAAGTATTTACTAGCTTCATTTCTTTTTAAATCTTATTTTGGATCTACTTATATATAAGGCTACTATTCAATCATGGGCTTATAATATTTCCTATAATTTATTAATTACCGGCCCCTATTACATTACATGTGTGTGTAGTATACTACATTTTTTTTATATATTTGATTTTATTTTTATTAATGCTTGTTTCGATGTGATTATTTTTATTTCCCGTACTATATTGGTTTTTATTTTTATTATCTCCTAGTAAGTAAAAGCTGCGTAATTAAATTTTCTTTTTTAAAGAAGTTGCATAATTAATATCACATATAACTTTATTGTAAATTTAGTAGTATTATTGTAAATAACTGCATCATTTCATTTTTTATGTAATATAAATATGAAAGTCGGGTCAATATCAACCTCGTGAAGCTCGTTCTAGCCAGCTTTTATAGATATAAGATTTGATTTTTTAAAAAAGATTAGTTAAGAGTTTGTTTCTTTTTTTTTTTTTAGTCTGTTGTATAAGTTGGATTTTATGATTATTAATAAATTTGTAGTTTCATTAAATGAAAATCTTCATTGATTGCATAGTCTTTTGCTCATTTTTTAGTTGCCTTTTAAACAAAAAGAAAAGAAATTAAAAATGAAAAAATAACAAAAAAAAACAAAAAGAAAAAAATAAAAAAGAGAGAGAAAAAAACAAAACCAACAAAAATTTTGGTTCATAAAAATGTCTAAAGTCGAGTCTTTGTTAGGATTTTGAAGAAAGCGTCTAAGTGAGTAGACTTAATTAGAAGCCCAATATTCATTTGTTTCTTTGAATGTCAGCTCATGGTAGTGGAAACGTTAGTCAAACCGAGGTTGACCTGAGAGTCACAACTTTGGAAGAAAATATGAACAAAATGATTGAACAAATTTTGGCTCTCACTTGGGCTATTGAAATTCTCAATGATAGGCAAGCATATTGGTATCTTATTGTAATTTACTTGAATCTTTGTGTTTAGTAATAATAAGATACAAATAAAATAGAAATATATTTTTTCAAAAATACTAATTAAAATAATCATTTTCAATATAATAAATATATTTTTTCAAATTTTTTCTCTTAAAAGTACATGAATTTTTCCAATTTTAACACTCTAATTATTATTTTCATTATAATTATGAAACAAAAATAGATAAGATAATTTTCTAAATATCAAATTTTAAATAAATATAAATTAAATACAGACTAGATACGGACAAAAAAAGACAATCCAAATAGGAACATAAATGTAATTTAACAGCATCACTGATGTCAGAAGAAAGAAGGGCGAAAGGGGCGATGTATAAATATCACCTGTATCTTGGCATTTTGTAATCTTATGTTCTATATTTTCTTTAATAAACACATGACATGTGTTTTATTGTTATGTGTTAAATGTAATTAATTTCATATAATAATATTATTAAATAAGTTTAAAGAATTACATTTAAGAAAAAGAAAAAAGATTGGCGTTGCGAAACTTAATCCGAAAGTGATGTCCCAAACAAAATGGATGATATGCTGGAAAATGTGATTCGCAAGCTCATCATCTGACAACAAAAAAAATAGATTTCATTGTGAGGTGGCATGTACAGGGTCAAATTTTTGATAAAAAGTCCCGGCCCATATACCATAACTATAAGAAAAATGTAGAAAATAAATATAATTGAAGCTTAGACCTAAACCGACTTCCATCATCACCTACGATCTCCAAACAAATGGGAGATTAATTGATTTTGCTCCTCCATCACCATCTTCTGTCACACCATCACCATGTTCCGTAATGCCACTTATTGATCCCTAATCTTGCAAATAATTCAAAACTCTAATTTTCTCTTATTTCAATTTCTTTAAAAAAAAAACACACACACACACATTTTTTTTAGTAATTGAAATTTATTTTATAAAAGAAAGTCTTGTGAATGTAGTTTTGGTTTAACCTTTGAATTCTCTTTTACCATAAGTTGAAATTTAGTGCACATATTTTTTAAGAGTCATCAAATAAAAAATGGCTCAAGTTCATATATATGTAATAAGATTATGCAATATCATAGTGTTATTTTGTTCAAATTAATTACTATTATTATACTCTAGTAGTTTGATTTTCTTAAAACCCTAACCTTGTTCCATTTGCATAAATTTAATTATATTATCATTTTTTCTATGATTTTTTTATTATTTATCTATTGTGATTAAATATATTTCATTAAATTTTTGCATTTGGGAAAATTAAAGAAGGCCAAGAGCTTGATAAATTAGTCTACTAATCCTGTTCCAACTTCTTGGTTTATCAAGCCAGAACTTGCTAAAACATACTAAAATTGTGTGTAGTCACTTTAGTATTATCTCCACCTCAAGAAATACCATTAAATGGGTCGGAAACCAATTAACTACATTGCCCCTCTTTAAAAACTTTTAAGAGGGATAAAAACATATAGACAAAGAAGTATCCAGTGCTACTTAGACAACTTAACTAGTACATGCAAAAGTATCCAGTGCTTGAAACATAAATCATGCCTAGGTAATGCTAATCAACCTAATACCTATGCTGCTCGCAACTACTCATGTTTGTGTAAGATATCGACAATAGTCTTTAGTTTTGCCTTAATGTCTACTCTTAGTCCATCTGTTACCATTAGATAGGAATATGCACATAGGTACATCTATCAAGCTGGTTTATTTAATCCAACCAAATAAGAAAATAAGGTTTGGAAACGATTTTTTCAACCAGTATAGCAAATAAGTTATGTAATTGTAACTTGTGGTTTAATGGTAGCTAGTCCATCAAGGGCTAGATTATTGGTCCATTTAACATACTAACCCTTATTTTCCAATGGGTTAGAATAAGCCTGCTTACAGCTAATCCAATTATCCTATTAAACAATCAAAGTGGGTTGCTTTGTGAGTCACCTACTTGATGCACTATATGAGTTAAACCTTAGATAAAACATCATAAACATTTCTTTTTTCAATTAACTATTATCTTTTCTAAGGGATTTCTAGTTTTTTGTCTTTTATTTTTTGCCTTTTCTTTGGTATGTGTAGCTTGAGCTATGATGCTCATCAGGAAAGTTCTTTTCGAATAAAACAGGCAACAAATAAGCAAATGACATTTGTTTAATTCATTACATGTTGTCGTATTCACAAAAGTGCACTACAATTTCCAATGCATTTGGCTCATTTATCTAGGCAAAAAAGGGGTTCATTTATCATTTTTAGGTAGCTTTTTCCCTTGAAGTATTGATTTTGCTCTGCTAAAACATGTTTGTAAAAGAATGGTCATCTGATCCTATTTTGAAACTAAAGCCTACTACATTTTTAGAATTTAAGCAAACTTGGCACAAATGCAGTTAAAACTTAATACTTGCTACCTATTGATAATGCTACTGTTGATAGGTAAACATAGCATCCTTGAAGCCTCTTTGGTTGTTGAGGCATTATCTAGTATGAAAGAATCCTTTTTCCTTAGATGCTTCTTTCAAATGATGGGACTGGGTTTATAATTTCAAACCTTATGTTAATAACATCTCCATCGCTGTGAATCATTATTCATAGAGCTTCAATAGACAATTCTTCAAAATTGGTAGACCAAACCTTTAATCCTAAATTTGAGTATTTAAAGTAAAATGTGTAATGCACCAGGCCATGAATAACTAAGCTAACAAATATTAATAGGGCCCATTTCAACCACTTGATCTAAAAGTTTTAAAGTTTTATTGATAAGATATTTATCACCATGATTTTATATATCAGGAGTGTAATCAAGTCAAGTCGAACAAATATAGTATTGAGCTTGAGCTTGAACTTGAGCTTGAAGCTCGAGTTTGATTGAGCTCTAAATTTCGAGCTCAAGCTTGATTGAAGATACATATGTTAAGCTCGAGTTCAGTTGATTAACTCAATTAAGTTCAAATTTCTTATAAACATTATTAGGCTTCAAAGTGGTAGATTCGTAACAGTCCTATCGTATAAACTACCTAAAACAGAAGCTGATATTACAATTACTACCATAGACTTGATTAAATAAGGCATCCATGACTAACTCGCTTTGAAGTAAATAGTTCATATGGAAACACTATTATTTTACCTATGAATGTGTTGTAACATATATTAAAACCGAGAGTTCTAAAGTGCTACTTGCATCATTTGGTAATTTAGTTCATAAAATATTTATATATTTTGATTCCAAAAGATCAAAAGATGGCAATAAAAGCTTTAAAAGTCTAACTATTCTCCAATTTTGTATCCTTACTCCCTAAGATCCATCGGTCGCTAGCCTTAAGGTAGTTACAACACGTCATCCTAGTTTAGTCCCACAAAACGATCTATAGGGATGTGACTAAGCAACCTTTCAATAAGTTAGGACGAAAATAAAAGACTACACGTCAAGCACAAATAGGGTTTTCAAATAATTATTTAAATGTAATGCAACAAACAAATGTTATTGAAAGACGTTGTTCAGTCTGTCATATGATTATAGTAATTTCGCCCCTCAAATTTAGGTTTAAGGAGTTTCAACATGTATACAACAGCTTATGATCAAACTCAAGCTTGTGTAATAGAGACATCCCTCCTCCTATACCTACTTTCAAACCATCGTCTTCATCCTTGCTACGACCTTATCTTTTGTTACTTAGTTTAACTAAAGATGAAAAAGGGGACCATTTCAATTATCCTTTTCCAAGTTGGTATTTGATTGGAGAATCTTAAGCGTCCCCTAATGGATTGTAATGCATGTTTGGTTAAGGATTCAAGTCAAATATCGTTAAATCCAATTTAAGGTGATCAATCAATTCTATACAGTATAAACAATTGCAATCTAAAACTGCAAGCCAATAGTATATAATTAAGCTCAGAGATATACAAGCACGTGCACAATTAAGCTACTTACAAGCATAACTAAGTATAATCTTAAGCCTTCAAGTACTATAAAATGGTATTCCAAAATACGATTATATATTGATCCTAAATTTACTTGGACCTTCTTGCTTGCACATTAAGGTATGGCTTGTAATGCAACGTTGTCGTTAATCTTTATAATACAAATATCATTTTAGTATTCATATAATTACTACATATAAGCTTTTAGTCTATAACTTAAATCATTATCTTTAGTTTAACATTTTACTATACTTAGTTATCCAAGTTTTAAGCCTCTTTGATTAGTCTCACATTTATCTAGTCTCTGATTTAGTTTATGATTCAACTTTTGATTATAACTTAATCCATAAATCTTAGGAATACCCTCTGACTTATCATATAGAGTTTAATTAACTATATTTTAGATGTATTGAGTCTCTAATTTGGTTTCTAATCAACTTTAAAGTTTACCACTTATACCTAATCTTTAATTTAGCCTCTGTATTACCCTTTGATCAGAACGTACCCCACATTTTAGCCAATATTTCCACAACTTCAACATATGTTTCCACTTTTACAGTTAAGGTCAATAACTAATTACTGTTGCAAACCTTAGCCTCATCCTATATTCCTATCTTACATTTACACTTGATTATTTACCAATTGAATTAAGAAAATATACAACTCATTGGTTCTAATAGTTAAAACACTAAACAATTAACTTTTCCCTCCAAGAAATACTATTTCCCTTTAGTTAAATATCTTCAAAACTTGTTAATATTCTGATTATCATAGAAACTATATCAATTGTTTAAGTTATCTTCACAAAAGTACCTTAAGATGCATTGTTTTGTGTAAATCAAAATTTCTTTTAAAATTCTACTTAAAAATTTCAACAAACTGATCACATAGCATGAAAATATGGTATGTGGCATCTTATATTCAATTGAAATCAAAACTACATCATTTGACTCCTTAAAAATTTGATCGAAAATCAATGTGCGCATATAATTTCTTAAGCAAAATATATTTACAATTATTATTTTAAAAAATTGGTTGATTTTTGAAATATACAAGAAAAATTGTTTAAGAAAATTGAAAATCAAAATTTTTGGACATAATATGATATTTTTAATAAATTTTCAAAAATTAGGTCAAATTTGTGACTTATAAGTGATTGAAGCTCCGATCACTAGTGGCTCCTCCTTCTTTGTTGGCCACACAAGGGCTAGTGGCTCTATTAGGTGGTAGTGGTGGTTTTTCTCTAAGTCTTATTCCAATAGTCAAACCTTGATTTAGCTCAAATTACACTATTTTTAAAATTTTTTTCTTGAATTTCTCTCTAGCTAGTTTTCCTCTCATTGATTTTTCTTAAATCACCTTTTATCTAAATTATCTAATGAAAGTAGCATTGGATTTTATAGAAGTCTTTTGGATCAGTTGAGAAAATTTTAGATAGTCAAGTATCTAATTCCAAGGATTACATGCCTTAATCCTACTTTATAGTATGCCAAACCATCCTCTTAAGTTGCTACGCTTGAGATGTCACCTCCACAAGCTGCTAGTTAATTTTCCTTTATTTTTTAATTAATTTTTAAAATTATTTTAGTATATTTTAGTTTAAATTGGGTATTTTAAGTAATTTCGAGTATATTTTTCTACACGTAAAATCATATTTAATGCAAATAAACACTTCTAAATATTATTTGTTTTATTTTATGATTTTTTTAGTCACACATAATTTATCTTTAGTGATTTATTAATTATTGAAACTTATTTTGAGTGTTTCCGATAAATGATGAGTAATGTACATATGCTATATAAATGTTACATTTACTTATTTTATTTTCTCAATTCCAAACCCGTGGAGCTATCTTTACTAATATTTCTAGTTTCATTGTAAAATCTAAACTCGATTAGATAACTTTTACGATTATCTTAAATTTTATATATCAATTTTGTACTAACTAATCATAAGCCTACTAGTTAAATTTTGTAAGGTCTCACAAACACTCCCAAAATAACCCCACATTCACTTATATTTTAAAAATTAAAAATAAGTTAAAAATTATAGTAAGCTTGATGTGAGATTGACGAGCTTAATATTTTAATGCACAAACTCAACTCAATTTGTTACCCGAGTAGCTTGACTAGATCATTATCAAATTGAATTTGAGTAAAACTTGACCTGAAATCCGGCAATTTGCTAACCGACTTGGTTTATTTATACCCTTACTATAAGTTAATACCAAATCCTTTCCACAATTTATGTAGGACTCCTTTAACAATGGGAAATCACAAAATGTGAACATTTTCCTTCCTTTCTTGAAGTAGTGATCATATCTAATTCTATCGTAGAATCTGAAACGGACTAGTCTTTTGAAGTTTTCATCTATTGCAATCTCTAGAATTGAGGATCTTTATAATGTATGAGGCAACAAGATCTTCATCACCTAGCTTCTTTGTAGAGGGGATCTAGACCATCTTATTGATTTATAGTTCGTTTTGCCTAAGGGACATTGCCTTTTTTTCTTTCTTCTTACTTCTATTTTTCTTATTTTGTTTCTTAACTTAATTGCAATTTTCCCAAACACGCGTTGGCCTTATCTTACTTGTTAAGATGATGTTCATTGAAAGGTTAAGTAGGTCTATCTCCATTTCCATTATCAGAGCGAACACCTGGCATCAGCGAGAGGAACCTTATGGTCTTCTCTAGAAAGCATGTATGCTTTCTCAGGTTTTCAATTGAACTCCTGATTTATTCTCATACTTCTTTCGTAAACTTTCATCATTGGTGGAGACAATTTTTACCATTCTTTGTTAGAGACAAAGGAAACCAAATCTACTTTTTCTTGTTACATTGAGATCTTTGATCTCTAGGCCAATCCACTTATGAAGCTGTTGTCTTTTGTGTATTAGCCTCTTTCAAGTAGGTATAATTCTCCTTTAAAGCTTTAGAAAGCATTTATATAGGCTGCTTAAAAAAAATGACTATTCTCGATGATTTATGCTCAATTGCTGCCTTTTTTTTCTTTTTTCGGTGTTGACTACATCTTGAACAAAAAAGACGACTAAATCCTCTCCTGTGCACAAAGTCATGTTTTATTGTGCATTACAACTACAAAAACCTTTTGTTTTCTAGTAAAACCACTATTTACAATGCCCATATTTAAAAAACTAGCTAAGTCATCTGGTGGACAGGCCTGAAAACATTCATTAACACCATTCGTCCTTACTCCAACAGCAAGCCTATCTACAACATGATTGAGCTCGCGTGGAATCACCTTAAACTTAAACTGCACTTCCCTGAACTGCAACAGCTGCTCCCTTAGGCATCAATGACAGAATAATATTTCGAAGAAGGGTTTTGAGCAGCAGTTAGAAATATAGCTACTACCAATGAATCAACACATATATGATTTTTGAAGCTTAGAAATATTATATTGCAAAGACAAAATAGTTCCCTAATATACAGCCCACATTTTGCAATTATAATGTGGATCATGCCCAATTTCTTACTAAACCCATACATCTATCTAAAGCTTTCATCACGAAGAACTCCCCTTATTGATGCTCTCCTATTAGCTAAGACATATCCATCTGTATACTACGTTGCCCACCCATCAGGCACACCAGGTTGTTGCAAATTTTGGATTCCACACTTGCAAAGTTTTTTGGACCTTCTGACATAACTCGAAAATTTATATGCAACACTCTTGATAACATTTGACAAAGAACATAATAGGTCCTTGCCTTGAAAGGCTTTCAAATTCCTTGACAAAATTTACATAGAGCAATTGTAAACTCTATGTAGTTGGTAATATAAATCCTAATCTAAGTCTGAGTGTTCTAAATAATATCATGAGTTAATAAGGTTAGATAAGATAAAATTTTTATTAAAATGAGAAACCAAACATAGTATCAATAATAAAAATCTTAGAAAATCGATCGAAACCAAAATCGCGTACAAAAACTCGTAATTCGATATACGTGCAAATACTTAAAATCTAACTTAAACTAGATTAAAACCCTAAAATTATAATTTTAAGCTTATAAAATAAATAAATATAACTTAACAGTGTTATAACCATAGTTGATTGCGATTATCGACTTAATCGAGTAATCGTGTATAAACACTAACGAAAACGTTGAAATAACTTGTAAATATTGTAAACATAACGGGTATTAATTAAATTAATAATTTTTCATAAAATCTCAAAATTAATTTATAAATATTAATTTTATGATTTTTATATTTGGAAAAATTACATATATTTATTTTTCTTTTTCTTTTTCTTCTTCCTAATTTTTTCTCCTTACTCCATGTTATTTCCGGCTGCATTGTATAGCAACCCATGTGCTTATTTTCTTTATACAAGTGTCACCAATTTATATAACAAAAGACAAATTAATTAAAGTAAATGTCTTATCCTAATTAATGCTAAATTCAATTGAATTTGCTTCTTTATTTCCATTTTTATTTGCTTCATTCTCCTACTTTTGTTTCACACTTGGGAACCTAGAAGCAAACAAAATTGAAAAAAAGAGAAAAAGAAAACCAAAGCACAGCAAAATACACACACAATTCAACAAATACTAAGAAGAAGAAGAAGAAGAAGAAGAAATTAAAGGGAGTTAAATCAATTAATTTACTTGAGAATTGAGGTAGGTTATTAATTATTTTTGTACATTTATATATACTCTATAACATACACATGTATATTGAGTACTTTTTTATTAATTGTTATGTATGTATGCGTAAACATATTATGTATTTATACATAGTATGTTTATAGTGTGTACATGTATGTGTATATAGTATATATATACTATGTATTTCCTTAGGTATGTACTTGTATACATAACTAAGTATATATGTGTATATGTATATAGTTTTTTCTTGAATATAATATGTATGTGTAAATGGATATATATATATATATATGTGTGTGTGTGTGTGTGTGTGTATGTACATAGTATTTATTTTAGTATATGATATATACATGTAGTATGTATTTTTGTAATTATGTACATATGTATGTATTTTGTATTTCCTTTATGTATATATATATATATGTGGGTAGGCGTAGACATATATATATATATATGTAATATACTTAATACTTTATATTATATGATATATATATGTATGTATAAATAATATATATGTATATGCGTATAATAAGTATATGTATGTATATTTATATGTAGTATTTTCATATTATAAAAAAAATTTCTATATATATATGTGCTAGACGTGATATTTAGGTATATATGTGTAAGTATATTATTAATTGTATTTTGTATTTTTGTATATATACATATATATAATACAACTGTATATGTAAATATGTACATAAAGTATAAATACGTATATATTATACTTGTACAAAATGTATAATTAGGGTTAAAATAATTTATTACATAAATATACATACGTATAAATATACGCATACGAATAGTATCGTATACGTAAAATACTAGTATACTTAAATAATACATATATGATATCCTATAATATTAATTTAATCAATAAAGTAATTTAATAAATATATATAAATAGTTTAGTGTATCGTAATTTAGGAGAAGTAAAATAAATAATTAATTTAGAAAATTTAATAAAATATAATAATAAGTGTTAGTGTATAAATATACCGTAAAATACAAAGAAATAGGAAAATAATAGAAAATATGAAAAATTTATAAGGGTGACATGTGATACTTCCATATGCTACCATCTAATCACTTATATATAAATTAAGTAATTTTCGTAATTAATAATAATAATAATAAATAATTAATTAGAAAAATAATAAAGTAGAAAAAATTGAATTAATAAATATTAAACCCCCAAAATAGATAGAAATAAGTAATTATAGTAAAATAAACCCAAAATAAGAAAATTACAAATTATACAATACAAACAATTGCTAAATCATAATTATACTAAGAAAAGCCTAATTTGATATTTTATGATTTTTTAAGTTAAAATAATAAAATTTGTGATATTTTTATATCACAATCAAAATTACTGGTTACAATGTTCAAAACGGATCCTGTTACGAGAAAGTACGCTAAAAAATAATCAAAATAAACTATAAGTTCATAAAGATCCGAACTAAGTCGAAAAAGTTATACTCGATTCGATAAAAAAACTCGAATCAACAATTTCACATAAATTAATAGCTGAATTAAGTAAATAATACAAATTACCATACTAGTTTAATTATTTAATTCCCAAACTTATTACTTTTCGTATTTCTTATTGTCAAGTGATCATGACTTTGACCCTAATATGTCATCCGATTACTACAACCCTTAACTTCTAGTATGGTCAAGTGAGTTTTTCCTAATGATTCCATACTTGTTTGTATATGTAGTTAGTGAATATAAATTGTTATTAATAATTGAATATTGTGTGAGATTGGGTTATGTTTGTGTATGATACTGTTTGTTGATCGTGAATTTATTTTAAGGTATAATAATATATTGTTGTTGCTTAGTAAATTTAATAGGAATTGACCTGTCTATGATTTTGTTGATCACCAAATAATAAGACTTAATATTATTTGACTTAAAGGAATTAAATCGAAATACGCATAATCATGTACTACATAACTAATTCCGTTCGGCACATCATACGGAGATAGCGGGAGGCCACACGTAGGTTGATTATTTGTTGTTATAGTATTTCGTACAGTACACAAGTGTGATATGACCTTACCCTGACCCGTGGGATTACTAGGTATTGAAAACGCCAACCGCTTAACTAAGGGTCGAGTCTAGAAGTCTCAGTTTAAGGTAAGTGAAAGCTGTGTGAACCTATTCATAATCATACATAGAACTTGATTTTTACAAAAATTGAAAATGGATATATCATTATATTTTGTATATAAAACGCGGAGTTTCGTTATTATGTAAATTTTAGTATAATACTTGGATCTAACTGGTGCCAATGTATCTCGAACTCTAACTTCGAAGGGCATTAAATCTGAGTTTTATGCAGTACCTGATCACTTGCACATATTTGTATAGTATATTGATATGTATTTATTTGATTGAATTAAATTATTGTATAGCTTATTTATTGTATGATTAAGGGACCTATCTTATTAAGCTAGTTAGCTTGTACCTTTATAGTTTACTTTCGCAGATTGATCTATTTGTGAAGTTGGGCCACCGAATGCCCAAGGTTAGTGGTATCCCAGTGGGTGGATGTAAGAGTGAGATTAGTGATATGAGTGGACTCATGAGATTGTATTTAGATTTGAAACCTTATTATGTAATATAATATAATAACAATTTGTAATATGAGTTATTATCATCTTTTTATCTGTAAATTTCTATACATAGATGTGTTATTTATATTTAAATGGTTATTATTATAATGTAATGATATTACTTACATTTGCTTAACTCTAGGTTATTAGTTGTAGTAATAGTTTTATATATCATATAAAGGATTGTTAATTGTAAAGTATATCAATTTACTGTTCTTTGTATGGTATATGGCGACTGCTATGACTAACCTCTTTAGGTCGTTGTAGCAACAGAGAAAATAAAAGAAGTAGAAGGATGAACATGTGCCAAATCCTTTCATGGAATCAGACAATTCACATGAAGCTACTCCCAAAAGTTCGCAACCACCACAAAATGGTGATACGAAACTGTTGTCCAGGTGATAGGAAAGCTTTGGATCGCATGGCAAGTAACAAAACAGCATGCTCCGGATCCTCATCCTCAATTCCACAATGAGGACAAGAAGCGTTCAAATTAATCATCCTTTTCCTCAAATTAATAACAGTAGGAAGGCCATCACGATAGACCCTCCATAGAAACAACTGAATTTTTGGTGGGAGGATTGCATTCCATATCCACTTTAGGCTTTTCCTTTCTTGTTGTTGTTTGGGCGAAGGAAATCGCATAGATCACTTAGCCGTGGCTCGCACTTAGCAGTATGTTGGAAAGATTGAGTGTCCTGTTGTTATGCATTCAAGACAACTGGCCCAATGCGATCATGAAGCAAGCCAGATAATGAAAAACCTATAACATCATCTCTCCATGACGAAGGCGATAACCAACAGTTCGCAATGGTGAGTAGCTCTACCTCAGCTCTCAAAGGACTACAAATAAATTGTCTTACAGTAAAATCTCTCACCCATTTATCAAATTAAAAATTTGCCTTATTACCATTCCTTAAAATGACATACCCTGCCTGAAGGGCATTACTTTGACATTGGATGAGCTCCTTCCCCATATAGGAAACATGCTGGAGAGAACTAACAGTCGCACCTACTAAATATTTTTTATACTTGGCCTTCAACAGTGAAGCCCAAAGAACCTGTTTATTGTTTAAATCCCAAAATGGCTTATAAGAACAAGCCTCATTTCGTATGTGCAAGTTTGTAAGGCCCAATCCTCCCATTTTCTTAGGGTCTATAATACAATCCCAGCTTATGCATCTTTCGCCTGTCTTCTACTCCATTCTAGAGAAAATTACAAATGACTAAGTCTGTTTTTGAAGTAGATGACCTGGAAACTTAGCCATCTGCACATAATACATTGACAAAGCTTCCAAGATTGATTTTGTTTGAGTAAGACGTCCGGCCATACTTAAGTGTCGTGCCTTCCAGCTACTTAATTTCTACTAAGCTTTTTCAAGAATAAAATTAAATTGAGAACAAGTTGGTTTGCTGCCATTTCCCAAAGGAAAACTTAAGTCCCTGGTCCCAAATGCAGGACTAAACTTATAGCTCAGCAGAGTTTGAATATCATCCCGCAAACCTTGAGAAACATTATTTGAAAACAAAACAAAAGATTTCTCTTGATTAATTTTCAAGCCTGAAAAATGTTTAGACATTCTTTACACATTCTATACAGACATAACATTAGCAACAGTAGCTTGAGCAACTAAAGTAAGGTCATCCGCTAACATCAAATGAGAAATCTGAAGAGTCTTGTTCCCCCGATCTTAAAAGGAACCTATCATTTAAAATAGACTTCTTTCTCAATTATGTGACTCAACATTTCCATAATGAAAATAAAAATATATGGGGAAAGAGGATCCCCTATTGAATACCTCTACTAGGGGTAAAAGCGGGCAAAGGTGTACCACTTACCAAAATCTCAATAAGAGAAGTAGACAAACAAGACATAAATCAATTTTACCCATTTATCTGAATATTTTAAGGCCTAATAAATGCAATCCTACTCTAAACTGTCAAAGCCTTCTTTATATCCAATTTCATAACCATCCACCCTCCCTTGCCATTTTTTTAGATGACATGAATAAAGAATTTCATTTAAGAGAATTATATTATCCAAAGCCTTTCGCCTAGGAAAAAAGGTTGCTTCACAATGGTGGATAAGATTATCAAGATGAGTTCTCAATCTTCTGACCAAAATATTGGTAACTAACTTATAAAGGGTAATGCAAAGGCTAATAGGTTGGAATTATTTAATATGGGTGGCACCTTTTTTTGGGAATTAAACAAAGTTGAGTGCAATTGATCTTAAGGGGAACAAAATCTTCTAAGAAAATTTGTCCAATGAGATGAACTGTGGATGGACCTACAATATCCCTAACATTTTTTTATAAAAGAAAGCATGAAGCTTATCACAACTTAGCGCTTTCTAAGAAGATAAAGAGAGAAGAGCATCCTAAATCTCAAAGTCTGAAAGGTCCTTGTTAAGACTAATTTTAGCTTCTTCTGAGATACCATAATTGAACTCCAGCGGCAAAGGATTATCCATCAAAATTGAGACCTTTCTAGTAATAATAAACAAAGCCTAATTAAAAATTTGAATGATATCATGAATGCCATCAAGACTATACACCTAATTTCCCATATTGTCTTTGACGGCTAAAATGCGATTTTTTTTAGTGTCTTGTAATCACTAGGGAGTGATAGTATTTAGTATTCTTATCCCCATCTCAAAGCCATTTAGCTGGAGGTTTCATTTTCTACAACAATTGCTACCTTGTTACATAGCCTGTTTCTTCGATCTAAAGTGGTGTTCCTTTGTGTAGAAAATTATTAGGCTTGTTGTGCCACTGGTGCACATTAGTATTGATGGGTAATCCTATAGTGTGTCCTATACTCTATAATGTCCTATTCAACTAAATAGATTTCAAGTAGATATTAAACGATATTGGATAAGTTTTTGTTATAGTTTTTTAGAATCTACTCCTCCTAGTTTGAGTATAGTTACAACGTCTCAATACTATACGTCCACTTTAGAATCTACATTCTAAGATATGCAAGGTGTTAGGATCCCATTTTTATAACATACTTATATTAGAAGGGCTCATTCTTTTATATATATTATAACATAAAGGGGGACTATTTTTATTTTAGCTATGGCCTTACTATTATTAGAAATTTTTACTTTTAAAAAATGATACCATTTCATTAGTTTTAATGTTTACTCTTACTAGTTCAAAAATGCTTGTAAAGCTCTTTATGGGGGTGTGAGTATTCTTCTAAATTGAAGCTCTTACTCACTATGTAGGTTTATCATGACCGATGACACCTATTATATACACATAACCACTGTGCATATACATTGCAGCCTTGTAATATTGTAAGAATTAATTAAAGTATGCTATTCATTTTACGGTTCTTACTTGTGTCCCTTATATTAACTATTAGCTCTTTATCTTATTCACATTGCTTACAGGTTTAAGCTATGTTAGTCAGCGTTACGTGTAAGTTAGGCTTATAGACTGTGCAAGTTAGGCATATAGACTGCTATAGAGGCAGGATAGTAAGCATTAATGGTATATTTGTATGCTAGAGAAAACTTCAGACCATGACATAAGGCATAAGTTTTAAGGTATCTTGTATATTTGTTGTAAAAATTATTAAAAGGAATAAAGTATTACGCCCTAAACAGGAAAAGCCATAACAATTCCACCGTATAAACTAATATAAGGTAAAAGCTGACCTCACAGCTTCTATCGTAAATATAATCCACACAAAATGTACACGACTAAACCAGCTTGAAGCATCTATTTTGATAATTATGAATGATCAAACTTGTGGTATATCTTTATAAAATATCTGTTCTGTATAGCTTGTTATCTTATAATACAACAGTATTTACATAAACGTTTCCAATCTAGAATTATAATTTATAATTATAGTTTACCAAAAGTTACAAGTCTTGAAATCTATTTACAATAGGATAGGAAACTAGTAGACATCTAAAAGAATTCTCAATTAGTTTTCTTCAAACTTAAAAGAAAAGTTAAAAGCCTAGATTCAATAAATTCCTGGTTCCTTACTTTCTCAACCAATTACATACTAACCTGGGGGTGGTGGTATTTAGACATCGTGATCTTCATTCATCACTTATAAAAGAGTTTATGGGGATGCAAGCACAACTAACTCAATAAGTGAGATGGAGTTAGAAGGATATCATACAACTATAAACAAGGTTTTTAATTAAAATGAAATGAAATGAAATGTAATGCAATGCAATGCAATCAATCACTTGAAATATCGCATAATGTTATCTAGTCCATTATGAGGTCAAAGAAATTACATTCGCTCCTACTTGGATTGAGGAGTTTTATCATCACTTAAATCTGACCAAACTCAGGTTTATGCAATGGAGATTATCCTCCTCTCGTGACTACCTTTGAACCACGACCTCTACCTTTACTGTAACCTCTACCTTTACTGTAACCTCTTTGCCCATTACTTAGTTTGATTAAGGATAAGGAAATGATCATTTTAGTTATCTTTATCGAAGGGAGTCGGTATTTGACTTGACATTCCTAATCGTTCCCTTAACTGTAATTATATATGTCAAGTTAAGTTAACAGTCCAATCACTTTTATTTCCATTTAAGGGTGGCTAAATAAGTTTACAACAATACAAAATGAAGTAATCATGTAGAACAGTACACTAAGGAGTTTAAATCCTATCATAATTAGAATATTAACCACATATATGGCATGCATATAGATGGCTAAGTTATAACCACAATAAAAATACTCTTAAGCTTCCAGATACTTTAATACTGTATCTTAATAAGTGGTGAAACCATGATCCTCACTTACCTATCCAAACATTCACTACGGAAGACTCTTGTCTTTAACGGTCTGATCATTGGGGGACCTTAAATATATAAAACCTAAATTTAGTTTTTGTAAGAATTACGAAAACATTAAGATTCTATCTAAAAGTATTTTGTTAAACGGCTATATATAAATATATATATGTCTAAAATATATTATTATTTTCCTTATATAATGAAATATAGTTTTATTATATAAGTTAAGTTAAGTTATTAAATAGGAATAATATCTTTAGTTATACTATTACGTATAATATATCGTTTTGATAGTATCGAAACGTATTTTTAATCAATTAAATTATGTTTCAATTACGGTAAGTTTATCATAATACATAAATTCTTGTAATATTATAGAGATATAGGTTATATTATTTAAGATTTTTCGATTTTAGTAAGAATAATGTTATTGAGTTCGTACATACTTAACGAGGATTTAATTTCTGAAGATGACTTATAAAGGGTATTTCGAGTTTCTAATATATCTATATATGCTTATAATGAATATTATCATATTAAACCTATTTTATGTACTTAAACTATTTTTTATATAATTTGCCTATATAACTTAATAATATGAATATTATCTAACCCTNTAAATATTAATAATATACGTAGTAATACTCTTATATATAATATATCGTTTTGATTGTATCGAAATGTACTTTTAATCTGTTAAATCACGTTTCAATTATGGTAAGATCATTGTAGTACATAAATTCTCGTAATATTATGGAGATATAGGTTATATTACCTAAGATGATCCGATTTTAGTAAAAAAAGTATCGTGAGGTTCGTGTGTACTTAACAACACGTATTATGAGTTTTATTTCTAAAAATGACTTTTAAAGGATATCTAGAGTTTTTGATATATCTATATGTGCTTATAAAGAATATTATCACATTATACCTATTTTATGTATTTAAACTATATTTTATGTAATTTACTAATATAACACGATAATATATATATTATCTAACCTTAATATATATATAACATATTTCGGTTGTAAAATTATTATTAAATATATTAAAAACTCATTTTTATCAAATTTGACTAGTATGTATATATGTAGTTTTTATTTCATTATTTATCACATTTTAGCCTATTATTACTAAAAACGAGTCCCTGTTTGTAATTTAAGTTATTTTACTACGTAAATCCGTAATAAATAGCTCGGGTCACCAAATAATTCTCTGAAAATTTCTATAGACTCTTAAAAATATGGGAAATTTAGTCATCATTTGGTTTCATGCCATCGATTTATCGTCTATATACTCAAAATTACAAATTTACCCCTAAATTGCATTTAATTATCCAAATATTATTCTTTTTATGCCAAATTATTTTCAATATATCCCAATATCATTACAAGTTACCAAAAGTCAGTATATACCATTTTCATCAATTTAGTTTCATAAAAACCCATTTATTTCATATTTTTACCCTAATTCTAGCTATTTTTAAGGCTAAAATTACATTAAATACTAAAAATACTTAATTAAAAAATCTAGCTACATAGCATTCACATATATATATATATATATATCATGTATATTCTATACAAAAATTTTAGGCTAGAAATAATGTCATTTGATATATTTATTTTGAAAGTTAAAATTCGAATGAATAGTAACTTTCTTAAATAAGTACCTAAAATACTATAAATTTTATAAAAATAAAAATATCACACGAAAGCATATCTAAAATAACCTGAATGTAAATTTTTTGATAATTTTTTGGGTGGATTTAATATTTTTTAAAATTAACTAAAAAATAGGGCAAAAGTTTAACCAACCTCTCGTCGGAGTTACAGTGGCCGATGGCCGATGGGTGTTTGTCAGTGGAGTTAGTTGATGATTGGACTAATAGTGGTTGGTTGGGTTCAACAGCAGATATTCAATTGGATCAAGTTTCAACTTAATCCAGTAGCTCTTTTGTTTTTATTATATATATATATTTTTTATTTTCTCCTAATTCTCTAAAATTTCCTATCACTGCCCTAAAATTCAAATTGCTAAATGGAACAAAACTGGAGTCATTTTCGTTTCTATAGCACTTGAGTTGGCTAAAGTAAGTTTTTTCTTTTTCTTTTTTTTTTGTCTTTTTTTCTTCCTAATTTCTAAGTTGGAGGTGTCCTCTTTGAAATAAAAGAGGCCTTGATTCATCATGTAATTGCTGTTAGGATGTACCATGCTTAGTTTCTAATTTTTCCATGCAAATTGGATGAGCTTTGATGGATTTTTAGAATAATTAGGATTATTTTATGTAGTTTAGAGGATATTTAGTAAGTTTTATTAATATACAAGTATATATACTATGTATATATCACGTGTAACATGTATTTGTACTCATATAATTATGTTTCTAACATATTTTTTTATTTTTAAGATATATTTCTTATTTATTTTATGAATTCATCACATATATATATATATATAATTATGTAATTTTGAGTTAATTTACAGATATAATTATTATATATATCGGGTATATTCATAAAAATACATATATACTCATATAGCATATTGTACTATATTACTTCATTTTATAGCTTACTTAATTTATTTCTAAGTTCTTGTTGCATTTCGAGTTCGATTTTAGGGATTTTTATCATTTTTACACTATATTGAACAATGACACTTCTAAGGGTAAAACTAAAATTTTGAGTCATAATTTTTGAAATATAACTTTATTAGGTCACTTCGACTAGCTTTTCTATCTCAGTTATAGAGTTTGGACTCAATCAAATAAGTTTTCTCGAAAATCTTAAATTTAAGTTCAATTGTTTTAAATACAATTTTAGGGGCTACATAAAAAATGTAAAACTATCATATTTCTATCTTATAAGTATTAAGTTCTATAAAAAATGAATAAAAGAAATAAACATATAACTAGGCTTTAGTGTAAGCCCATCATCCAAAAGACAACCCTAAACCTAATGTATTTCTTATTTTATTTCTTATGCCTATTGATTACTTATTTCTACATTTTTATTTTTTATCTCCTTTATCTCATTTTTTCCCAATTACTAACCTTCATTTCCTGATACTTACATATAGAGGTGTGCAAGTGGACTTTAGCTTGCGGATCGGCCCGTTTAATTCATTTTTAAAACTGGTTTAAGTTAAGGTTTTTTGGCTTGTATAGACAAAATGAGCTTGACCTTTTTAGCTCGCGGGTTAAAGTGGGTTGATTTGGCTTTACCCATTTAATATATTTATGCTTTTAGCCCTATGGATTAGCTCGTTTAACCCGCTTTTTAAACGGATTAAGGTCAAAGTTTTTTGGTCTATTTAAAAGTGGGCTAAATAAGTCCAGGTCGTTTAACTCGTGGGCCAAAGTGGACTGAGCCAAGTTAATCTGTTTAATTCGTTTGCACACCTTTACTTACACATCTCCCTTGTCTCGTGTTTTATTGTATTATTTTCATGTTTTTCATCAGATGTTGTATTTATAAGCCTACTTAAATGGATTCGGTATTATATATTTTAAGCAATGTATGGTTTGTACAAGAGAAGAGTGTGCCTTTTACATAAATGTGTTATTTTGTCGCTTTACTTTAAAATCTCACATTTATCCTCAATGTTATATATGAAAGATTCTATAACCTCACTTTTTAAAATTCATGTAGTGTGTGTTCTCATGCAATTTGAATGAACATGACGTTATGGAAACATTGATAGATTCAAATTGTTGAAAATTTTTACTAATGATTTTAACATTATAAGAATGCAATAGAGAAATTTATAAATTTTGCAACATACTTTGTACCCTATTCTATAGATTTTATAAAATACAAATTTTACGATGGTTTTAATATGTCATAAGATAGGTTATCATTTTAAAATTCAAAAATTTGCACCTCCAATGTGATGTATATTAATGGAAGGCAATAGAATTTTAATTATCAAGGTGCTTTTTAGTGTAAAAGCTTAGAATTTATCAGAATACTGAAGTTAAGTGCGCTAAAATTGGAGCAATATCAAAATGAGTAACCTCCTGAAAAGCAACCGTATAAAGTGATAAAATTGTGTAATATTTGCTGTTAGAAACATAGAATGGACAATACCTCAATATCTGTTCATCTTACACCTACTCATTGCGTAGCAATTGGTTTCTTATATTGCCTGCAACCCCTTGTTTAGGTTTAAAAATAGCAAAATTTATACCATCAGCATAGACACTCATATGAGAAAAGCAAGATACATCGATGCAAATGGAGATTGAAGAACATAAAACGAATAACTAGGAAAAAAATTATATTTCCCAATAAGTATAATAATGGTTGCAAGAAAACATACACCCCTCAAACCTATGCATAGTCTTAGTTGCAATCAAAAGTCACCTCAATACATACACAATCATGTGAATAAGAAACTCATGGTCATGGAACAGAACAGGCACTCCTTATGATACTGTCGCACAAATTCGATTTAGAAATTTATTAACAAAATTTAGCATCTAAAGATATTCGCAAACCTAAGGAAACATATTACAACACCACACACCACATAGATTTTTTTCTTTTTTTTTTTTTTGGAAAAGGAAAAAAAAAAAATCAATATTCTCACTATGCAAGAAGAATCTCCAGTAAGATTCTATGGTACTACTTTCTATCTGAAGGTGGCATATTTTTCTTACTCTGTTTTGATAATGGGAATGATATATGGATGAATCCGAACCGCTTCCTCTGCGAAATAAACTGCTTTGGGCGGTTTTCATCTACCTTGGTAGGACATGAGAGATCCTCTCTCAATTCATTAAGCACTTGGCTCAAAGCAACCTTGTGGCATTCTGTTTCTCTTCTTTCTGCATAATCTCTAGGAAGAACCTGTTTCCTGCTGAGTACATCACGCATCGAAATGGTAGACCGCAAAACAGGTTTGGGTTCTTCATTTGGAATTGGAGGTTCAGGTTTGGTCGAACGATTCATATCTACTATCTGTGACTGCAGGGGATGATCAGCTGGAATAGAATAATTCCGCAGTGCCTCTCCAGCTGCTAGTTGCTTTCTGTTTGCGATATCAATTCTTTTTAAGGCCTCTTCTAAGGCTTGTTTGCTGAGTTTAACTTCTTCTGATGCATGCTCTAACGTCTTTAATATTCCAAGTCTAGAATTTTTAGGCCCCTCAAGTTGGAACCCGGTTGCCTCTTCAGCATTTTTCCTAGGCGGGTTAATCCTCTTTTGAGGTTTAGACGCTAAAGGATGTTGCATTCTAGAGAAGGTCCCGGTCTCGGGTTCAGGCAATGGAAAGTGCATCGAGTCCTTTTGGCTAGACAAAGCCTTGATTTCTGCAAGAGCAACAGCTTCTGCAGCTCTAGCTGCTTCCTCCATCTTTTTGGCTGCAATCAATCTCATCTCAGCTGTCTTCATGTGGGGATTTATCTCTTGCGTTTCTGGCTCTGTTTGTGGTGCTCCAAAGGTTGCAGATTCATCCACTATTTCCTCTGCATCGTTCGGAAATCTTCGGTACATTCCTTTATCTGCACCAGTGCAATCCGACTTCACTCTTTGATGTTTTGGCTCGTCTCTTAACAATGACGCCCCTGCAGGCTTTGATGTTAGCCTCTGGCGATTCTTTTCAAGCAATGCCTTCTCTTTCTTGATTTTCTTATTTAAAGAATCAACCGAAGTTTGAATCCAACCAAGCTCGTTAATAGTCTTTCCCAGGTTCATCTTGGCCTGGTTCAGCTCAAGTAAGAGCAAATCAGGTGATGTATTCGGGCAGGGGCTCGAGCTTCCTACAGCCGGTCCATCGTTTTTAAGAAAACGGACACTGTTTTCTGCTTTAGATTCCTCAAGGGTTGAAGTCGAAACCTGCTCGCCCGAGTCCGGGGTGGTGCTGCTTTTTGAGGCTTCCTTCCTCAGTTGCCATTTCAAGTCCTCCACAATCCTCTTAGTTGTTCCCAATTCTTCTAGGACATCGAGTGTTTCTAGTTCTTTCATGATCAGATTCTTCTCCAGCTCCAACGTTTGTTCTTCCACCTTCTTTATGTCGATTTCACCCACGTCGTGTAGCTAAAGAAAAGGGAATAAATTAAAATTAGAATGATAATCGTCCTTTCAGATCAATATCTAACTGGAATTTATTTATTTACTTGTTTTTTTCAGATCCAATACATGTGAAACTTATCAGAGCATACCGGTATCTGTGCTAAGAGGTTCTGCACGGATCGGTTTTATGCTAGATTAACTATATCAGGGCAAAGGATGCAGTAGATTCTTTACTCATAGCAAATGTTGAAATCGAATTCTTTGTTCCTGTGATCCTCCATTTACAAGCAAATGATGTTGGCATCAGATTCAACAGAACCAGCCTTGAAGAAACATTATAAGCTTCTGCTGTCTGATATGCCATGTAAGAATGCAGAAATCCAAGCTATAGTTGATTTTGATCCAAACATTCAATAAATTACGCCAATATTCCTGAAAAATATTGAATTGGTATACACAATCCAAATTCGGAAAATGTATTCCTACCAGATGAGAAATAATTCTATCAATTACCACGCACCCGCACGCACTAGTATAATCATTCATATAAGATGCAAAATGCCAGCAAAATGACTAAAAAGCAAAACAGCACACGAAAAGAAAACATCATTTTAAGAAGATAAGTTAGTAAGTGTTGTCACTTACATAAGCATTGTCTCCAAGACCAAGCCTAAGCCTATGAAGGTGTACCCATGGCCCGTTACTCTCAAAATGATCCACAGCTTCTTTAACGGACCCGAAAGGTGGTGAAGTATCGATTTCGGCTCTCAACCCCACTTTCCTTATTCCAACTTTCGGGGTATTCCTTATATCATCCGACCCGAAGAATCCATTTGGACTCGGGTTGAATGAACTCGTTGCTGATGAATCCTCTGGGGCATCCTCCATGGCCAAGAATCAGATGACTCTCAATGAAGAAATAAAAAAAAATTAGTCAGTAACGCATTGCAGTATAAGAAGGGGCGTAGTGAAATGGGTATTTAAAGAATGGAAAAAGTTAACAAAGGCGTTTGAATTATGAAAAAGAGAAAAAGGGTGTGTGTGTCATGGAGGGGAACTTTTTCTGGTCATGACGTGATGCTTTGTAATGATTGTGTCTCGTGAGGTATGTTGCTGGGACAACTAGTACGAGACGAGTCGCTGTTTAGTAGGGAAGCAGTTGAAGACACCATTCTAGACTTCAATACATTGGTCACAGAGGCGCACAAGTATCAGCCTGCTTTCATATTTTGTTTAGCAGCATCTTCCCCAATACTATCTATTTTATTACTTAATCCAGTAGTTATTAAATACTTCTAAAGATATTTTAAGCGATAGCAGCAACTATTGATTTCGGCAATATTTTGAGTTTGTATCTTGAAATTTCATAAAACTTGGGTTTTAGAATAGCATTTAAGTGAAGAATTTGAACAAAAGACGAATCCGTACTGTCATGACGAAGCGCTAGCTGTATTCGAGTGACATGTGGGGTCATTCCTTTGGACTATATTATGCCCAGCCTGGGGCAATACATGAGGTCTTGGTAACTTCTTATTTTATTTTCTTGTTGTCTAAGTTGTTTATTATTTCATGTATTAGGACTGGGTTTATTGTAACTTTCTATATATGTTTTCAATTATATTGAGTAGACTATATAAGAGGGCAAAAAAATTCTAGGGACTACTAAGAGGAAATTAGTACTTTGTAATTATGAGCAAATTGTTGTACTATTGCTATTACACTACTAAATTTGCACTATCTTGCTTGTGGTTCTTTATCCCTATTTTTTTTAAGTTTATTGTGTAAATCCTTGTATTAGTTTCATCACTTTATTTGTTATTTCTCTTGTTCATAGTTTGTTTATTAATTTGTAACAAAAATTCGTGTCTATACATCTCAATTTAGTATAGGGGTGAGGTTAAGATACTGGGAAGATTTTGTGATTTACACATTAAAGGAATGCTTACCAAGTATAATATCAAAAATTTTAAAGATTGCCTTTACTTTGAATTATGGTAAGTGCAAATGCAAGGTACCTTGGTGTAATAAAGTCTGAAGAGATATTTAGATATGCTGATAGAATCTATAAATGATGATCAATGGATGAAAATTGACGAAAGGACCATGATGAAGATCCAATTAAGTTTAATGAATAGTGTATTATAGGAGGTATAGGCGGACACTACGATAGTAGAACTATAGAAGAACTTGGAATAGTTGCATGTTAGTAAGCCTTTTGCAAATTAAAGCAAAATATTTGTTTAATATAATTGAAAGGTCATTGGTAAGATGATATATCCTAGATTTTATCTTTCTTATTGATTATTTGAAAAATATTTATATTAGGGTTGAGATTAAAGATAAAATGATGATCCTACTGTGTAGTTTATAGTCTTTGTTCCATGGGATTAAGTAGACTATGACCAATGGTAAGTGTAATTGGTTGATAGAAGAGCTCATGAGCAATATGTTAAGTAATAACAAGTTAAATTTATAAGGTAGGATTTGCAAGCAATCTATATAACTATCAATTGACAATTTAGTGGCGAAGCCGTAGTATCATCTCCTATCATTACAAATACAATGCCTATGTGAGCGTTGGGTGCTTAAACATGCACAACGGGAGCCATGTGTATAATGATATGGTGTTATTGGTATCTCATAGTAAAAGGAAATTTTGACTTTGCAAATGCTTCACATTTATGTTATATGAAATATTGTTTCTACACCTACAAACATGTATAGAATGATTTTATTGAGATAAGCACTAGTAAGAGGATGGCGAATGCTAGTGTAGATGAAGTTTGGCTCAAATTGCACAATAAAGGATGTGCAAGGTATCAAATACAAGCTATGTACAAGAGTTATCCTACAATGTTTCATTTTTTGGTTTGATAGACCATATTGGTAACTACATTATAATGAGATTTGATCATATAGAGGCATCTGATGGAGGTCTAGTAGTGGTGAGAGATGCTAGGTATAGAAATTGGTTCTTACAATAAGAAACGGTGTTTCTTTGTGATTTTATGACAAATTCTAATTATAAGATGGAGGATCTTGATATTTCTATTACTGTTTATAGTTGGAAATAAATGTTAGTTGAGTGATAGGAAAGTCTATTTAGGTGAGTCCTAAAATAATAAGGAAAGTTTAGAGAAATGTAGAGACTAGTGGGCCTAAGAAATGCTTGGTAACTTAGAGTGTTTTGATTGCGGAGTATGAAAGTATGATAAGTGTCAAAAGTTGTAGTAGGACTGTTCACAAAAGTAAGTGGATAGTGTCATTTGGATATGTAATGACAATAGCTTGTTGGTACTTGATAGAGATAGGTGATTGTAATGCCTAAATTAGAGGAGCTTCATTGGATGTGTTGCTTATGTGTATGAATTCAAGTTAAGATGGAGATTTATTCGCTTTGTAGTATTATGTTACATCAAACTTGGTGACTAAAGAACCATTAGGCAAATAAATGGATAAGGGGTAAAGTTAGAGTGTATACTATAAGGTGTCAATAAAAAATATAAGAGAGGGTAGTCGATCATATATGGGGCAAATGACACCCTAATCTATTGATTCAGCTAATGACTAAGCATGTTCAACTAACATTATGTTTGTGATGAAAAAAGGAATTGAGAGGGGAAGGAAAATACAAATTTCAAGATACTTTCTTTTGTCTAGAATTATAAGGTAAATAGGAGGAATGGATGTATGAGGAAAAGTTTTCTCTAGGACTTACATGTTTTTTTTTCCCCTTTTAAATTGGAGTGATTTAAAATGGAAAGTTATTGAAATTTTAATTATATCCTCACTTTTTTAAGTTTTTTCATTTTTTTGGAGATGATATAAGTAATTTAGTAGTTTAAAGTATTTTTAAATATTATTTAAAATAAAATTCCTTTCACATTCTTTCCTTTCTCTTTCCTTCAATCCAAATAAGAATATGTAGTAATTCTTTCCTTCTACTTTTCATCTTCCTAATTCCTTCCCTCTTCCCAAACATAACCTAAGTTATGTCTTAAATCCTAGTTGACCAAGATAGTACCTAAGGTTTCAAAGCTTCCTATTTTACGGTTTCTTTATGTCTAAATTGTTTTGTATTTTATGTAAGGGAAAAGTAAAAAAACAGTCCATAATATTTTACATTTTTACGAATTATTCCTTAACCTTTCATTTAGTCAATTTTAGTCTTCAACCTTTTTAAATCGTATCAAATAAGTTTTTTTGTTAAACTCTGTTAAATTTTTTGTTAGTGTGAATACATATCAACATATAATTGGTTCATGTAAATACAAAAAAATCTTTAACGTTTATTTATATATACAAATCAATAGAAAAACTAATGGAGGGACTTTTTTGTAAATTTATTAAAATGTTGTGAACTAAAATGGATTAAATGAAAAGTTAAAAACTGATTCGTATATATAGGTAAATGTTATGGACTTTTTTGTACTTTTCTCTTTATGTATTAATGTTTAGGTTCTTTAACTTTATATATATGCCATTAATATATTGGTTAAAGTGGATGAGAAAGTAAAAATCTTGTAAATTCTTTTGCAAAAACCAATGCTTTGTGATTGTATGAGCTATTGTACTATTATTTTTACACTAGAGAATTTGATTGGTCTTGCCCATGGTTTTATTGTTCTTCTGGCTTTTCCATGTAATCTGTATGCAAGAATATCTCTATTTACCACTTATTCTTTTATTTTTCTCATATTACATGATCTATAACCTAAAATCTAAATTTAGACCCAACAATAATAAATAGGTGGTAGTAGGAGGTAGAAGGACAACAGGGCCATAGTAATTGACAATAGTGGTGGTAAAAGAGAAAATTAGAAGAAACTATTTTAGCTGTATTTATTTTCCATTACCATCTTTCACTTTAGTTAACAATTACCACTATCAAATTCTTATTACTACTATTGTGTATTGCATCAAATATATTAAAATATGTGATAACTCTAGATTAGGGCAATAGGATCGACGTCATAAAATAAGATTAGACTATAAAAAGTGTTTAAGAAGTTTGCAAAGCGCATACATCATACATTCTGGTAATTTTATTTCTCAAACTCTTGCAAAAATCCATTGCATTTCAACATACTAAAACTACTAAGTGAAGATAAAAGAAATCACCTTTTCTTACACTTTGAAGACATTTCATATGTTATTTACCTCTGCATACGTGATATAGACATGTTATATATATGTATAGAAAAAGGAAAATACATGATACTCCATAAATAAACAAATTAGTAATTTCCTAATGGTACCCGATAGGACAATTCTTTTAAATATTCATAATATGGTTTTATATGCTTTGTTTATTTATATATGTACAAATGCCTAACATTGCTAGATAGAAAGAAAGTTGTTGTAGATGTAGGGATCTGATTAGTTGGTCATGTGTGTACTACGTAAATAATATGCTACACGTGATTTTAAAGAAGTGAAGCGAGACTGTCATCTGAAGGGATGATTAGATGAGAATAAAACAGGGGGGAGGAATAGGTAATTTTAGTGTCTTAAATGTACAAGTGACAGACAAGATAGCCTTAGAGGACCTCAAGCGTTTACCTTGTAGCTAGAATAAATGAGATCAATTTTTTGCTTAAACACTATTTGATTTTTGAGAACAAAGTTTTCACAATGGAACACTGTTTCTTTGATCTCTCTTAGAGTTCTAAATAATAAGGAAATGCTGGCTATTTATAGGCTCCTGGGCATGATAGCAATCGTTGGATCATCTAGGTAATCAACAAATGAGATGGAGCTTACTCAATACATGGTTATCCAGAATGAGCTAACTAATGAGCCCAAAGCTAGTAACCTTCTTTATAAGTGCATGAGTCTGCTTAAGAAAGGTTAGAGGCGGATGGATCGGTCCAACAATCCTTGTTCCAAGCTTACCAAGCCAAATCTTCCTGAATTATTCTAAATATAGATTGGATTCCTTAGGATTTATCACCTAACCCAAGGAGTTAAGCTTAAATAAATAATGGGCTTAACTTCTGAAGCGGTAGAGTCGTAACAGCTCTCTGTGTAAACTATTTTAAGATAAAAGTTGGCTTTACAATCGTTATCTTAGACCTAATCTGCATAAGGCGTCCACAACTAACCTGCTTTGAAGTAAACAGTTTGTAATTTAAATAAATTGTTTACTTAAGAAAGTAAAAATATATATACATACAATAGAATTCAATTATTACAACTAATGTTTACAACGTTTCATCATAATCTATTTCCTAGTTAATATATTATTCAAAAATGAAAAATTCTAAGATAAGAGCTTAGATCTTAAAAATATATGTTTGTTTTTCAAATATTTTTCCTCACTCTTCAAGATCCAGTAGTTACTGGCTTCAGAGTAGTTATAGGCTTCAAAGTAGTTATAAGTTGCTTCTTGGCTAACACCTATAACGACGTCTATAAGGATGTAAGTAACCACAGTTCAGTAAGTTAAGATGGAGGACTTAAAACTATACCACCAACACAAACAAGGTTATCACCCGATTTAGTTAGATGTAATGCATGAACATACAAATGCTATCGCATGACGTTATCCGGTCCGTCGTGAGATTAGAGAAATTGCATCCGCTCTGATCTAGGTTGAGGAGTTGCTGTTAATGTAACAGCTCATGACCAAACCTAGGCTTGTGCAATGAAGACACTGCTCCTCCTGTGACTACTTTCGAACTATTGACTTCACCCTTATTACGACCTCCTCACCTGTCACTTAGTTCGACTAAGGATGAAGAAGGGACCCATTATGCTATCCAGCGCTATCCCTTTTAAAAAGGTTGGTATTTGGCCGGAGAATCCTAGGTTTCCCTTAATGGGTTGCTATGCAGGTTCGATTATGATTATAGGTCGTATATTTGATTAGTTCCAATTTAGGGTGATCAGTCATTTCATACAAATCATACAATACAAGTCAAGTAGCAAATCAAAAATCATATCATTGGCTCAGAACAAGCATAATCAAGTTTAATTTCAAGCCTCTAAAATACAATACTGTATTAATCTCAATTTACCTGGACTCCTCGCTCACTCACTCGAGGTCCAACTCGCTCAGACTATCGTCGATCATCCCTATAATACAAATGTGATTTCAGTTTTTCATATAATTATTACAGGTTGGTTTTATCCTATAACTCTTATTGTTATCTTTTGTTTAGGGTTTAATATACCTAATTATCTAGGTCTTAAGTCTTAAGTCTTTAACAATTTTTCTTAAATCGTGTTAAGTTCTATTTCAGTTTCGCATTGATTTTTAAATTAGGTTCTTAACTCAATTTTTGGTTAGAGATTTATATGTATACCTTAAGAAATCATTCTGACTCATAATGTGAAATTAATCGCATTATCTTCAGATATCCTAAATATTGTTTTTAGTCTCTAATTAGTATTCTAGTCCATATGGTACACCCGAATCCTAATTTAATTACCGAATTTACTCTCGTTTTGAGAAAATTTTACATTTTTCATATAATTACCCTAATTTAAGTTTCCTATCAAATTTATTGTATATTGTTATTATTATCATAATATCAATTCTAACCAATTTTTTCCTAATTATTACTTTCTCATTATTACATATTACATATTATCACCTAATGTGTACAAAATGTACACATCTAATATTCCCATCACTTTAAATATTATCTCCCAACATCAAATAACATTTCAAATATCTAAATTCATCCCAAATCAGATTTTGAACCTAATTACGCTAAATTATCAAATTAACTCAAAATTTCTCTTTTTTTTACCTATTATATATTCATTATATAATATGCTAATAATTACATCTAACACTCCAAATACTACAATAGCATACTTTATCAGATTTCAACATGCTAAAACATATAATTGTGCATCAAATTAGTAATTACCCATTTAATTACTTAATTACCCATTTAATTAACCCTAAATTACTCATTTTATGCATCATTTTAAGGCTTAAAAATTATCTAAAAATTTTGAGAATTAATTCTTTGAAAATGGACTTTATAGCACTATTCTATATCATCTAAGTAGTCTACACAAAAATTTTGGATTCAAAACTACACTCCTAAGATCATTTATTTTTAAACCGAAATGTGCTCGTTTTGCATGATTTCTTAAGGACCACATATCACAGGACATATTTTCATTAAAATAATATTTTTTCTAAAAACTACATACTAAAATATTTTAGAATAACAAAATTCATAATTTTCTAAGAATATTTACTATTTTATAAAATTACACAAAATCGGTTTGGAAATCAAACTTACTGGGTTACTTAGGCCACTGTCGGTGGCCACAGGTGTGTCAGCCTACCTAGGCGCTGCCACCACCGTGTGGTGGTAGTGGTTGTCCACTCCTATCTGCTCATCGGGTTTGGGTTCTCTTTAAAAGGGGTGGTGGTAGCTGTCCACTCTCATATGCTTGTCGGGTTTGGGTTCTCTTTAAAAACCTCAACTGTATAGATTTTTGCTAAATTTTTGTAAAACACTAATTTACTCTCAATTTCGTCTCTCTCTAATTTTCTAAGCTTTCTAACATCTAAAATGTGCTTTTGAAAAATTTGGGATATTTATAGAGATCTTGGAGAATTATTGTGTATTAATTTGATTAGACAATTGCCTTATCTTCTTCCAATTTGCCTTTTGTATTGTTCTAATTTAATTGGCTAATTTTTTTCTTATTTTCCCTAGTTGCCACGACCTAAATCTGGATCATTCCTTATTTTTTTCTGATTTTTCTTTATTTTTTCTTAATTAATTATGAATTTTCTTTAATTATTTAGTATTATTTTAGCACATTTCGCATATTTTAAATAATTACACATATTTCTATTTACATGTAAATTCATATATAGTACAAATAAATATTCTTAAATATTATTTAGGTCATTCTATAATTTTTAGTATACATATAATTTATTTCTAGCGATTCGTTAGTTATTGGAATACATTTTACTCATTTTTGATAAATAACGAGTTATATACTTAAAATTTGAAAATTTTATATTCTTTTATTTTATTGTTTATTTTCTTAAATTCGAACTTACGAGATTACTTTTACTAATATTTTTAACTTTATTTAATAATTTAAGCTCAATCGGATCTTTTAATCGATCGCCCTAAATTCTCTGAATTAAACTTTGGGTAGCTGATTATGGGTTTTACACCCAATAACTAATATAACAATTTTCAGCCTTCTATAGTTGTTACACCAACAAAAAAAAAAAAAAATTGAAATGAATAAGTGCATACTTCTTCTCTGTAGTGGATGGATTTTATCTTTATGTATCTAAATGTATATGATAATAAAGATCTCTGTCGATGGAAAATGAAAGCCAAATATACGGATTTGTTCTTTTAGACCATGATTCTCTTCTCAACCATGCTAAAAAAAGAAAAATTGATTATGTAAATGAGTTAGTAAATCTAATATAATTTAATTTGATATTTCCTATTTAAAAAAGGCTTATGACTTAAATATTTTGTAATATTAAAGATTAAGAGCCCGATGGAGGTGTTATACCTTAGAAATTAACTTTTTTTTTGCAAATATGTTTCTTTAATAACCCTTTAAGTTAATGAGATGAATCTTATCTCGAGAAATTTATATGTTTATTATCAAAATTAATAAATATTACATAAAAATAAATTAAATAAAAAATATTACTAAAATACCAACATTATGCTGTATTTTAAAGATGAGATATAATTATTTGTAATAATGTCGCGTTGCAATATTAGTGTGTTTATATTAATATTGCATCTTTAAGATATGACATTAGCGTATTTGTATCTATATTGCATTTTAAAGTTGCGACATAGCCATGGTATATAAATGTTAATATCGTATATAAAAAATATGACATCACTACATATTAGTACAAGCAATAACATCATATCTTTAAGATGCGATATAACAATGGTATTTTGGTAATTTTTTTATATAATTTATAATATTATAATTTTTTTTTTTAATGTTGGTAGATATGTATTGTATCCCTTGTATCCCATAAATAGTTGAAAGTTATAAATTACTAAATTTTATTCACTTCAATAGTTTTTATTTTCACATGCATTATGTTTTTCACTTTATGTAAGGGGACTAAATTAGAACAATTTAGGGTGTAAAATTAGGAAGGTTTTTGATTGTTGGTATTTTCTATTTTTGACATACATTATTGATTATACTATTTGTTATTATTGATTAGCAATCTTGGATTAAAACACTCTAGGCCTAATTTGATCTTAACCCTACTCTTAGGTGACCTAAAGAGGCTCATCTTGATTGGGGCTTAACCCCTCGATTGGATTTACTCAACTTGCTTCCAAGTTAGACTTAAGGTTTGGTCCCACCTGCCCCTGAAGTTGGACCCATTCCCTATTCCGGTGGAATTCCACTCTGTCCCCTTTTAGTAAGCCAACCTACTTAGCTCATTTCAACCTATCCCCAAGTTTGGTAACCCGTCACACGGCCTTGGTGTCCATCGAGGAGCTTTGCACTTCATGTGGTTCTCTAAGGCTCATGATTAGAGCTCATTTGAGCTCATCCCCACTTGGCCTTAGCTTAAATTGGAGTAGATACAAAAACACCTGTGTCTAAGGTAAATTTTTGATAAATATATACTCTACCTTTTAGAAGATGTACATCTATTTGTTATATACACTTGCCCATGTGAGAAGATTCCACTCCAAATATGGCAATGTGTATATTTCCTAAAATATCTTGGCTTCGTCCCAAACAAGTTTTGAGATACTCAAGTATGATAACTTTATTAATACAGTGCCACTTTTAAGAGAGATTCTAACTTTAATGTCGGAGTGTCTATACTAGACCAAATCTTGATGTGTTTTTGCAGGTAATGCCATTCAAGAATTAAGCTGTCAATTTTGTGCAAGATTGAAGCCCACCACCTCAATTCCAATAACTAGTAAAGATTACAAACAACAATTACTTTTATTTTAGACATACGTGTTGTAGATTCGTAAACACATAACGCTTACCGACATTTCTTTAATTATCTTCTCTCGTAAAATGCCCAGTAAATTTCACATCGATATTGTTATTGGGTGGTTCAGCTCATCACTCTCACTAATTATGAGTAAACAGGCAATTATCAAAAAGGTTGTGAAAGTAATAATAGCCAAACAAATATAGAAAAAGAAGCAGAGAGAGAGAGAGAGAGAGAGAGAGAGAGAG